>JARJHM010000397.1:0-297948 GCA_033356055.1 Carex pumila | reverse complement strand
TCACATCTAACGGTTTGGATCGACGATTTGGACTTTGAAAAAGTAAATAATGCTTGTTGTAACTTGTTGTAACTCAAAAAATGTTGTTAACTTGATCCCTCCTCATATATATATACATATACATATGCATATACACATACACATATACATATACACATACATATACACATATAGAGATAGTAGCGGCCATTTTTATTAATATGGAGAATAGGATGAATGGTTCAGATCGACTTTTTGAATTTTAAAATTTTAAATTTGGACCGTGTGTATTTCGGCCCATATGCTATAGAAAGCACATTCGCCTATCTCTATATAATATACACATATGTGTATATATTATACATATATTATAAAAACCAGAAAAAGATCAACAAGCTGTCAGAGCTTGTAATTTTTGAATAAATGTCAAGTCCTTCATTAGTGTTATATTTAGACTTGTGATATCTAACTGATAAATAAAGTCAAAGTTATAAAGAGTAACGACACCACTTCATAAATTTATTAAATATTTTTTTTTTTTTGCATACACTCTAAACAAGAAAACTTTTTTTTTTCACAACATTATTTAAATCAAAATATTCAGATCTCCAAAAAAAAAAAAAAAAAAGGAAACCCCCCCCCCCCCCCCCCACATGCGGTTTGGTCCCCAGGGAGACTGCCCGTAGTTCTGGCGGTTTGGTTTCTAGGGAAACCGCCCGTAGTTCTGGCGGTTAGGTTATTTTTGAAAAAAATCAGAACTGATGGTTATTTTTAAAATTAAATTTTGTTTTTTGGGTATTAATAAGAATGGCCGCAATTCTAGTGCTGCTTTAAAATATTAAATATAATTACTGAAATGTAGCTATAGAGGTAAAAGACTTTGTAAAACTATTTTCAATATCCGCTATCGAATAAAGAAACGAATAAAATTTATTTCTTACGTCTGTTTTTTCTTTTTTCTTTTATGAATAAATAACATTCAAAAAATTATGAACGAAAGTTTATCTTGTTAGTTTTATTCTTTTGTAATCAACCTCAAATCAACTAAATAAAAAAATAGAAGAATTTATGAGAAAAAAGATAGTTATTTTTTTTTTGACATTATTTATTGAGGAAGTTTCAAATGTCTCAATTTTTTGTGCTACCATCATGCTTTCATTTTTAAAATATTAATAAATCAAAATTTAAAACATAAACATTAAAATAAAATTGTTAGATGTGAATGGTATATATGATTTTAACTAGGTGCACCAAAAAAAAATCACATTTCAATTTTGTATTTGTGTGAATCAATAAGTTGAAAAATGAACGTCTAAAAATTATCAACATTAATACATTTTTACAAGCTCTTGATAACAAACGCAACAAAGTTGAAATATCATAATTTTTTACACATGCATAGATAAAATGATATAGATCACCTCTAATAGTTTTGTTTTTACTTAAAATTTTAAATTTTGACTTATTAAAGTTTTTAAAAATAAATGTATAATGAAAGCATTTGAACCTTTCTTTTAATTAATTTTGTTCTTGTGTTACGCTTTGAAAAATATAAATATTTGATTAATGGTGCCAATATATTTATGGCCAGACAAGATTAAAATAAATCACAGTATCAATTTCTTAATGATTATTTATCTTCAGCCGTCAACGATATTAATAAAATTTATTAAACGTGAGATTTAAGTTGTTGATTTAATATGTTTAATAACGGACTAAACGACAAATTTCAGATTCATGCAATTGTGCGAAATAACAGAAGAAATTCTTACAACAAGCTAATTTTCTTCTACTGGAGCAACGAGCTAACTCTAAGTACTCAACTGGCCTAAGAAAGAATCTTAAATCCCTTGAAAAGCTGAAAGAAGACCCAGTCTCATAAAACACTTTTTAATTTCCTTCCATTCATGTTTTCTCTTGCTATTATAAATAGAGCGAGATTCAAACAGCTAAGCAACAGCCATAAAGACACAAAACCATTGCTTCCTCTCAAGCTCCCCAACACAAACACATCCTTTTTTTTGCGTCTTCTCAAACAAGTTTAAAACCTCTCAAACTAAGATCAGCCATGCCGTTCTGTTTTCAAATTCGCCAAAAAGCAGAGAGGGGTTCCAAACAGGGCAAAAGGGTGACACCCGGGACCCACCCCCGGTACGTACCGAAGCGAGGCAATGTACTGAAACAAGTCTTGAAGATTATGATAGGTCGGGGAAAGCCGAATAAGACCCAGCCATTGCACGATTGAAAGATCGAAGGATGGAAGGACTGATTAGCATAATTTTTTTGAGCTTCATTTCGAATTTTTTAACAGCGTAATTTGTGAACATTTTGTGCATGAGGATTAATTACGTCCTTTTGATTGATGCTTTTTTTTTTTTTTTTTTTTTTTAACTTTTAAGATGGCGAATTTGCTGTACATATCGGTTCAGTTTGTATAGATTTCATCACACACATATTTTAGCCATCTTTTTTTATTAAATTTCGGTAACTGCGCTTATAATTTAACATGTAAATGCATTGTGAACATAATCAACATAAATATGATTTTGTGACCAAAAAACATCTTAATTCTATTCAATCTGCTTTGTAATTATCTAAGATCGAAATTATTACCACGAGCATAAGGAGTGTTTAATTCTTAAAAGAAACAAAATAATCATATTAAAAAAATAATTATATGTCAATTTTTCATGAAAGAAACAACATAATCGTACTTGTATTTGACCGGTTCAATGAAATTTGGATCTAAATATGTTGTTATTCTTGTGTATGAGCAGTAATTTTGTTATCTCTGTTTTTTTAAATCAAGTTGTTAAATTATTTTGAGATGCGTGCACAAAAAAGTTATAAAAAAATTGCTTTGAAATTTGTTTTAAAAATAAATAAATGCTATGTTGAATTAAAAAAAACAGAGATAGAAAGACTATTTTTCAAAAAAAAATAATAGCATTGGATTTGAATCAGATGTCAAAAGCACAAAAACATCCCGTGCGATGTCAAAGTCAACGGTCAATATGATGTTTTTTTGCAGATGGTCACGTGAGATGTTAAGTCAACGGTCAATGTATGTTTCAAATTTGTTGTTTGGTAGGTGATTCTCAAATTTGTTGAAGATAACTTTATTTTTTTTAATTATTTTGAAATAAATATATCCGCGTTGTTTTCAACACTAACACAATATTGTAACTATAAATAAATAATGTAGATTTGAATACTTCAGACACAACACAACTTAATCATTCGGGAATGATTCAGATGTAAGTATTATCAATATATAAATATGAATTAATGATTTCTTGACACGTTTTGTCTTGATGATATTGAGAACACCTTCTCAAATTATGTTAAAAATAAAACAAAAACATATAATTGTTTTTATTTTATTTTATAGATTGACCGTGTATTAATTTTCATGCAATCTTAGAATCATCATTTGAAAATTATATCAAATGGTGATAGATATAAATTGCGATAAATTTTATGTTATTTAACTCGCACTAAATTTCATCCATTTTATATATATAATATTATAAAGTATGAGAAGTTGGCTAAGCTCAAAACATTAGATGTTCAAATCATCTTAATAAAATGTGCAGAATTTTAATAAATCAGCGGTTTTCAAATTATCTTAATGAATAGTAAAAAAATTTCAAAAATATAAAATTTGGTCTCCAAGTATATTTTAATATAGATTAAACATCTAATGGGTTGGAACGATTGTTTAGACTTTGAAAATCAAAAAACCGAATTGTTTGTTTTGAAGGCTAGAAAAAAAAACGTTTTGAGCTTAGCTAACCTCAAAGTATGGATTATACTTGAGTTGTTGGATTTTAAAATTATAAGTTAATTTTTACCCTTGTTCAATATTTTAAAGTGATTTTGATACATTGTTAAGGATATCCGTCCTACAAATATTTGGCATTTATCTTTAAATCTTTATAGAACAAGTTAAATTTATGCATGTACATAATATTAAACATGGACAGTCTTACACTAACTTGAATACTTATACAAGTTAAAATATTAGACAATTCATGTTTTGTATATGAATATTATGACCATAACAAAAAACAAGCAGTATTAAATACCTCAAAATACAACTTCAAATTAATATTTGATAGTGTAATTATAAATGCCGAATAATATAAGTTTGTTCATAGATGAGAACTCGGGATATAGAACACAGACGGGCAAAACTATAAAATTTAGATATGGGCGACTGAAAAATAAAATGTATAATGTGATTGGTGACATTTGAGTTCAAATTCTCTCTTATCACAATAAGGATTCTAACCACTAAATCACAAACCCACATTTGATATTTTATAAGGGCAGTTCAACTATATAAAAACTTAAAAAAATATTCAATTAATTTCTAATATAAATAATTAAAAAATTAGAACTATGGGGGATTGAGCACCCTTTCACTTGCAATAAGATCTGATTCTGAACGCAGAGCTGGATTAGGGTTTAGGGTTTAATTATGGAATAACATTTTACCACGAGCTTTTGAGCTCTGAATGCAAGTTTTTAGGATTATTTTTTGGTTAATTAGCTTTTAGGATGGGGGAATAATTTTTTTTTACGAATTTGGATTCCACTCAAGAGGTGCAATTAGTAAATTTGGACTGTTCTCTTATCCTTTCATGAATCTCAAAAACAATTCCACATAGTTTTCAACTTTTTATAGACACCAGATTAAATTTGATCGAATTGGAATTCATCTGAGCCATCAGTTTACATATATTGCACCTCATGAGGTACCTGGAGGAATAAAAACTCTTTTTTTTTTACAAGCAATTTAAAGTTGAAACAATAGGGGACGAATTCGGGATGGATGAGAATTTTGTCGAACTTCATAAAAGATTTATACATTATGAATGGGCGAGCAATATAACAGGTAACAATATCAATGATTAATTTTTTTAAAGCTTGCATAAATCGCCAATAAAACTCGAATTCTTCTTAAAAAAAATTCTTCTAATCAACTATGTTACCTTCTCATCTCATCAATGATCAATTTTATTGTTCAAATTTTAGACTTTTTGAAGTTCAGGTAGAAGGTTAATTTAGAAAAATAAAAAATAAAAATCAATCCTTTATGATTGTGATTCTCGATCCTCCAAATAGGACTAATTTCTTTAGAAGTATTTTATTTAAACCACTGTTCCTCTGCATTGAACTTACAAGACATAACTTATTTCATATGTTACATGGATAAGGGTCGTATCGGATATGATGATAAGATAATTTTCAAAGCAATAGAAACATAACAATACAACAATATGAGTATCCATACGACAATACAATAAATCATTACGGGATTATATATCAACTATCGGAGGCCGGGGTCATTGCATCATCGTCAATTAAAATCAATTTTCAGCCAGCATTTAATGCCTAGATCCTGTGGGCAATGTTCAACCTAGCTACGACCGATTAAGTCAACCGACTCAAACTTGAAGACTTACCCCACAACTGAAGAGCCAAGACCAATCTCTCCAGTTCACAGCTTGTCCTCTTCTGATCCGACAAGATACTGTGCGCTCTTAACCTATCGTCCTGATAACGTCAAATTTAAAAACCACTATTTTTTTATCCTGAAAATAACAAAAAAGTAATTATTTTTTTGACTTATTTACCGCAAATGTATTTAACTATTTTTGAGTTATTTTAGCATATTTTGAAAAAAAAATTAGGTATAAAGATCAAAAACAAAGAAACAATATCATATTTCGACGATTATCAAATAGCTGTCGAAATTGAACATCACATGCAGCATGCAACACCTCTCACACGACAGCAACAGTACCACATGTGGCATAGATAAATGTCAAAACTAATATTTTGCATGATTAAGAATGATAAGAAATTTGAACTAAGGTTATGCCTTTATGTGGACTGAATTTTGGGTTTTATTTCAAAATATGAAATTGTTACAAGTTTCGGGTTTTATTTCAAAATCCATGGAATGAAAACAAAAATTGTAAATTTTTTTCTTTAAGAATTGAAATCCATAGGTCATACATAATACCGGTAACAATAAACTAACAATAATAAAAAATATCAAGCATCAACAATGAAGTACTAGTAAACTAAAAATCTAATACAAGTACATATAAACCCAACACCAGTAAACTAAAAACAAAATACCTGTAAGCAAAAAAACCCAATATTAGCAAGCTAAAACCCCTACCCCCGTATTAATAGAAAAAAAATATATTAAGTCTTGAAATTTTTTTTATGAATTCCTGGTTCTCCCTACTACAGTACTGAAATTGAACAATACCTTTCATCTCGGTCTTAAATAATTGTGGAGATTGATCAGGTGATTTATCAACTTGATTCAACCAAAAAAAAGTAAAACCGAATAGATGAAAACTAAAAATAAAAAAAGATAAAATGAAAAGAAATACTTTGAACAGTAGCTTAAGTTATGAACTGCCAAAGAAGAGAAGGTGAATAATTCTGAGTTTGGAAGGCTAAAAGACAGGAAAAAACGAAAACAAATATTCTAGTTCAGATTTTTTTAAAATCCATCTACAACTAGTCAATTTAATTATAAAAATTTACATTAATAAAATGAAAAAAAGATGTTATATGTCAATTAGAAATTGACTAAATTGAATGGTAGGTAGAGAATTTGTTCCCTAATTTTGATCCAGCATGCATCAGATGATCGGTTCTCCATACAATGTTTATTTTTATTGCTGGATCCAACACCAGAGGTATCTCATATTTTGCGTGATTTTTTGGAATATTTCAACCATTAAAATAGATCTTGAACGAATCTCAAAGGTCAAATAATACAGAGTTACAGACCCCTGGCCCCTGCGCGGGATTTTTTTTAAAATAAAATTCCTTTAAATTATTTTAACGGAACAAGCCTAGTTTGATCGGATTTTCGAAAACTAGCCTCCACCGATCTCTAGGATCGGTGGAGTAAAAAAATCGAATCCTACACTGATCCTACGGATCGGTGGAGCAATTTTCACACCTGAAGAGAGCCTGACCACAGAAGATCCCATACTACACCTACACCGATCTTAGAGATCGGTAGAGGCTTGATTTTCAAATTTTGCAAATGGTGATATTCAAAAGGTATCAATGAATTATGTTGATCTTCTGCATTCAAAAAGATATGAAAACTATGCAATGGTATACAGTTTTCATCAAGCAATGACTCACTACATATACCGTTATTCAAATAGCTTCGGAGATAGAGTAGAGGGCCAGTATTATTTTTGTTTTGAGATTATTGCAAAACTATTTAAACGGTTGAGAGACTCCAAAAGATCATGCAAAGTTTGAGATATTTTTTGAAGTCACGCAAATCCAAAAAGTCACGCAAATCAAGCTTCAGATAGCACAGGGGCCAGTATTATTTAAACGGTATTCAAACCTACACCGGTCCTGTGGACCGGTGGAGATGTTTAGTACAGCATATCTGTGGTGGGGTAAATATTGACTGCATCGATCTTTAGGACCGGTGCAGGTGATATTTTTTTTTCTACACCGATCCCTAGGATTGGTGGAGGCTAGTTTTTGAAAATTCAATCAAACTAGGCTTGTTCTGTTAAAATAATTTAAAGGAATTCTATTTTAAAAAAAAAAAATCCCCCTGCGCTATTGGCACCGGACACGTCAGTCACACAAAATGTGAGATATCTCAGTTCAGAAAATCAAACGGCCTCCACCCGCTCCAGTTTTCTAAAGCTGAGACGCGTGCCATCGAACCATTGAATTGAGAAAAGTCTCCAATGGGCCGGGTAGTCTGATAGGAATCAAATCTGCTGCTTTTTCGAATCTAACCGTTCAAATTTGTTGAGATTTATGCATAAAAGGGTTTCTTCATAGAGATATGTGAATATAAAATTTTGAACGGTTAGATTCGGAAAAGCAGTAAGCTGCTTTTCTTATAAAAAAACAGCAGATTGATATCCAGTCTGATATAGTCCCTCCTCTCGGACTAATTTTCTATGGTGGAGATGGGTACAACTTTAAATACGGTGCACTATTGTTACCCGGTTTTCTATGAAATTAACCCACTATACGATACATAGCACAGAATAATCTGCATTAATATAACAAAGAGCTATTCACTTGTGTCTTTGTATCTTAAAAATAATAGATCATTTCTTTCCGATGAATCCTTTCTCACGGTCTCACCCAAACGCGGAAAGGCTTACTAGTCCCCTGGATGTATGTATTCTTGAAATATTCTTTTGATCTCCACCGCGTACATCTAACGGTTGATCTTTCCTCCAATCCGTGCCATGGACTCATCCTCCGTTGACAGAAGGACCCCACTCTAGCAGGAAATGTAAGGTCCATTGTGGACCAATTCTTGTATGCTTTAGTAAAACAGACAAAGAGATGGTTGTCAGTTATTTCCGTTATCATCGTTAATTGTAGACAGATGCAATCAAGAAGCTGCTTCCGAAACTATTATGAGCGAACAATAATAAGTACCGAATTTATTATCAAATAAATTAAAAATTGGATTTACAAAACATATTTAATAAATTTCACTATTTAGAATTACCATTATTATAATTTTTGCTCCGTACAAAATTTCATTTTAAAAAAAGAAGAAAATAAAAAATAAGAATACAGCTTTTCAATAATAGAGATCTGAAAATTTGGCTCTTGAAAGATGATTAAAAAAAAGGAAATCAGATTTGAAAGTATAGCACGGAATGAAAAAAGTAATATTTGATGTAACTTTATTGTTAACAATTGAAATTTGTGAAGTTTAATGTTTTATGCATAAAATAATTACATTGCCAATATATTATAAATCAATAATAGTAGTACTGCTTTAAAAATAGTTAAACTTATTTTTTTTTTAACAATAAACAATTCTAGTACTGATTTAATCTATTAAATACAATAATTGAAATGTAGCTATAAAGGTAAAAGACTCTGTAAAACTATTTTCAATATCCGCTATCAAATAATAAAACCAACAAAATTTATTTCTTATGTCTATTTTTTCTTTTTTGTTTATGATTGAACAACCTTCAAAAAATTATAAATGAAAATTTATATTGTCAGCTATATTCTTTTGTAATCAACTAAATAGAAAAACGGAAAGAATTTATGGGGAAAAGATAGTTAATTTTTTTTTGTACATTATTTAATGAGGAGGTTCTAAATGTCTATATCATGCCTCTATTTTTAAAACGTTAATAACTCAAAATTAAAAACATAAACATCAAAATAAAATTGTTAGATCTGATATATATGATTTAACTACTTGCTCATAAAAAATTATTACATTTCAATTTTTGTTTTTATGTGAATCAATAAGTTGAAAAATGAATGTCTAAAAATTATCAATATTAGTACATTTTTACAAACTCTTCATAACAAACAGAACAAAGTTAAAATATTATAATTTTTTACACGTACATAGATAAAATGATATAGATCACCTCTAATAGTTTTATTTTGACTTCTAAATTTTAAATTTTGAGTTATTAAAGTTTTTAAAAATGAAGCCACGATGATATATTTGAACCTCTCTCTTAATTAATTTTGTTCATGTGTTACGTTTTGAAAAATCAAAATATTTGATTAATGGTGCCAATATATTCATGGCTAGACAAGATTAAAATAAATCATAGTATCGTCAACCATATTAATAAAATTTATTAAACGTGAGATTTAAGTTATCGATTTAATATGTTTAATTAATAACGGACTAAACAACAAATTTCAAAATCATGCAATTGTGTGAAATAACAGAGGAAATTCTAACAATGAGCTAAGTTTCTTCTGTTGGAGCAACGAGCTAACCTCAAGTACGGAAGTACTCAACTGGCCTAAGAAGAATATTGAAAGAAGACCTAGTCTCATAAAACACTTCTTTATTTCCTTCCATTCGTGTCTCTCTTGCCCTTATAAATAGAGCGGGATTCAAACAGCTAAGCAAGAGCCATCAAGACACAAAACCATTGCTTCCTCTCAAACTCTCCAACACAAACACATCCTTTCTTCTTTCTGCGTCTTCTCAAACAAGTTTAAAACCTCTCAAACTAAGATCAGCCATGCCTTCCTGTTTTCAAATTTGCCAAAAGCAGGGCAAAAGGGTGACTCGTGGGACCCACCCCCGGTACATACCGAAGCGGGGCAATGTACTGAAACAAGTCTTGAAGATTATCATAGGTCGGGGAAAGTCGAATAAGACCCGGCCATTGCACGATTGAAAGATCGAGGGATGGGGTTTTGCAGATTCGGCGATTCCAAAGCATTAGAAGGACTGATTAGCATATTTTTTTTGAGCTTGATTACGATTTTTTTTAACAGCATAACTTGTGCACATTTTGTGCATAAGGATTACTTCCTTTTGATTGATGTTTTGTTTTAACTTTTAAGATGGCGAATTTGCTGTACATATATTAGTTCAGTTTGTATAGATTTCATCAAAGACATATTTTAGCCATGAACTTTTCTATTAGATTTCGGTAACTGCGCTTATAATTCAACATGTAAGTGCATTGTGAACATATGATTTTATGACCAAAAAAATCTTAATTGTATTCAATCTGCTTTGTACTGATCTTAAATTCGAAATTATTACAACTAGCTTAAGGAGTGTTTAATTCTTAAACAAATAAAAAAAATGCTAATGCGAGGTAGAACAACCTGTCAATTTATGCATAGACACTTGATAATTATATGTCAATTTTTCATTAAAAAAATAAAATAATTGTACTTGTGTTTGACCGGTTCAATGAAATTTGGATAATTTTTTTTTTAAGTGCCAATAATGATAACTAAAAATAAATAATGTAGACTTGAATACTTTAGCCACAACTTATCATGCAGATATGATTTCAGATATAATTATGAAGTAATGATTTATTGTAACATTTATCTTGATTTTATTATATTAACAATACCTTTTCAAATCATTAAAAAAATATATATACATGTTTTCTTTTCTTATAAATTGACTCTGTATTAAATTTCATACAATTCTAAAATTATTTGACATTTAATCAAATCGTTGAATTTTCCATCACATCGTTGTCAGTTAAACACTTTTAACGAAAAATAAATAAATTCCCAATTGATATTTTATTCCTACACCCTGTGGGCATTATGCAACCAACGACCGGACCTGCGTTGAAGAGTCAACCGACTCAAACCTTGTCAGGGGTCAAATTGAGTCCATCTCATAATCACCTATACACCAGTTCCACATAATTATTATCACTGATGACTTGACCCCACAACTGAAAAGTGAAGACCGATCTCCGCAGTTCACAACTTGTCAGCTGCTAACTCGACAAGATACCATGTGCTCTGCAAGACTACAACTATAGATAGCTCCAATCTTGAAGAGCATTGTTTCCGAATCTTTCTTTTTTGACTGGTTTCAATTTATGGAAGTTTGCAATTTACAAGCGACTCATTCTTTACTCAAATGAAGTCTGTTTACTGAATCGTACTTACCAAAAATTTCATACTAAAATTTGTGTATACTAATTCCTTATTTATTATTGCTTATATTTACTGATCGACGTGTCCGGTGCCTATTCGGGAATACCGCATGGACCAGAATTATTTGAGCTTTGAGATTCGGGTAGAACATGTTTAAACGGTTTAGATTTTCCAAAAAGTCACTCAAAATATGAGATATCTCAGAGGATGCGAATTCATAACATTCCGGAATGGATTAGGTCTTTATCAAGCTATATTTTTTTAAGCTCAAATATTTTTCTCCTTTCTTCAAGTTCTCTCAATCTACAAAGTAAATTGAAGAAGCAATGGAAGCAATAGCTTTGTTCTGTCTGGGTTTCTGTATAAATGATTAGCATGAAGCTGGTTGATATGCCGGATAATGTTAGATATCAGTATATCACCTTGTAATAAAAAAAATAACAATTATAGAAAAAATAAGCCTGAGTGCCTGACATCAACAAGTGTGAGAAAAAATTAAAATAAAATAAAATATGCAACTGGGATCACCTTGTAATGACATATGGATGTGTCATGTGTATTTTACTATTTGGATAAGGCTAAGGTGCTATGGGTTGTATAGAGAGCTATGGTGCTACAGCTCAAAATTTGAGCTTTCAAAATTTAAACAATCGATCCGAACTGTTCATCTTATTCTCCGTATTAATATGTATTTGGAGGCCAAATTTTACATTTTTTGGAATTTTTTTTACAATTTTTTAGATAGGTAAAAAATCAATTGATCTTAATGGTGTAGAATTTTTTAGATAAACTGATTTTTTATCTATCTAAAATAATAATAATTTTTTTTAAAAAAATGTAAAATTTTGTCTCCAAACACATTAATATGAAGAACATAATGAATGATTCAGATCAATCATTTTAATTTTAAAAACTCAAATTTTGAGTCATAACACCGTAGCCCTCTATGCAAAGCCTTACCCTTACTATTTTTAACACTTTCATATCTGAACTCCTACGTTACTTTATTTAACATATGTAACGTGGAATCGTTCGAATAATGAAACATGCTTATGGGCTTTGAAAAAAGAAAAGAAAAAAGAAAAAACTCAGGAGGTCATTTAAACAATTCATTAAACACCTAATTTCTATGGGGTCTAAGTGGGCCTTACTGAGTTCAGATAATATAATGTTTTCCGTTAAAGCCCATTTAAAAGTGTGCCTTATAGAACCGAATGAATTGGAAATTTGGAACAACGTTGAATCAGATCTCGCAAGCAAATTTGGAGAGTATACAAAGAAGACAAATAAATTAACTTCTCCAGTTGATTCACATGATCGCTAACTTGATCTCGGATCAATTCATGGAAATTGATGGAACTGAAAAGGAGGCTACTAATTCGTTAGAAGCTGACAGTACATTCAAAATAGTTAACGAGCATTTTAAGGCCTGTTAGGCAGCGTCAATGAAAAGTTGCGTTATTGATATTTTTTTTCATTAGTCGTTCACGGTCCAAATTTATTTCTCATACTCTAAGATTTGAGGTTTTATTTTCTATTTCCAGCTCTAAAATGAAAGCTAATATGAGTACTTTACTAGAGTAAAAGTACTCGCATCGTACCCACACTTAAATTATCATAACTACTTGTTGGGATCACAATGTATTTTTTTTTTTTTACAAATATTAATTGTCCAATTCTTTAGTATCGAGACTAGATCAGATCACAAGTATTTCCACTTTTCCAATGCTATTCTAATCATTTGTCTGTTTATAGAGATGATATACAAGGTGAAGGAAGAGGGACTTGAGAACTTGAAGTAGAATCACCGAAAGTCGAGTAAGCTTCTATATCGTGATTTTAAATATAAACTCACAAATGAGTCACACTTCATCAGTATTGTATTTATCCTTGGTACATGATAGTGCTTAGATTAAACACTGATGTGTTGTACCAGTGTTGGTACCGATCAGTGGTCCAGGATAGTTTTTGATTTGTTTTATTTGTTGAAGGGGATGCTCTCATTGAGAGTTTGTAAAACATAATTAATTTATTGGCTTATAAAGGATAATTGATTTACAAAGAAAAAGAGAGAGTGCTAAGTTAATTTTTGATTAATTATAGTTTTAAAAATATTAAATATAATTAATATGAGTTTCGGATATATTTGATATATACTAAAGTTATTGAATAACTACATGAGTTATAAAAATTTAGAATAATTACAGAAATTTAAATGATGAATACAGTTTAAAAACGGGTATATATGAAATTCTCCCTACTTTTAAATTATACATTTGCATTATAAATACGGTAGAACCCCTGCACCTCCCAAATAACCTCTTACCTCAATGGCTTTCCCAAATATACTTAAAAGTTAGTTATACATTTGCATTATACTTACTGATAAAACAATATAGATTTTGATATAACGAAGAGTTATTCTTTGTCTTTGTTATCAGGGGCGGATCTACTGTAGCACAGGGGGGTCAGCTGCCCTCTCTCCCTGGATTTTCAAAAATAGTACTAAAAATTTGTTTTTCGGACCTCTGCTCCTCTCTGGAATTCAAATTGCCTCCCTATAGCCCATTCTGGAGTTTTAATAGACGGAATGGAGTCCATATAAATTATGAGCAAAACAAATTAGCGGATCTCAAATAAGCGCTGATCCCAAATAGCAAAAATTAGTTGAACCAAAATGTTGATTTTTTTTTCAAGTAATTTATGATTTTTATTATATTGATTGATATTTTTTTTGTTATATTGAATTGTATCCGATAAGTTATTAGGTTTGAACTCAATAAGTTATTTACATCCGATTATTATTCTGTCATGACAAAAATCCTGCATCCGCCCTGTTTGTCATACCGAAGGACTTGTATCTTGAGAATAGATCAGTTCTTTCCGGTGAATACAGAGTCTCTCACCCAAACGCGGGAAGGCTTACTAGTCCCCTGGACCAATGTACGGTATTATGTACCCTTGAAAATGTCTTTTGATCTCTACCGCGTACATCTAACGGTCAATATTTTCTCCAATCCGTGCTATGGACCCCCAACTCTAGCAGGATCTGTAAGGTCCACTGTAGACCAATTCTTGTGTGCAATCAAGAAGCTGCTTCGTTAATAAGTACCAATCTAATAAATTAAAAAATCGGATTTACAAAATATTTAATAAATTTCATTATTTAGAAAGACCATCATTATAATATTTGCTCCGTACAAGCTTTCAATTAAAAAAAAAAGAAAAAAAAATATGAATACGGCATTTCAATGATAGAGATCTAGAAATTTGGCTCTTGAAAGATGATTAAAAAAATCGAATTAGGAAGTATACCATCGAGTGAAAAAGGTAAAATTTGATGTAACTTTGCTGTTAATAATTGATATTTGTGAAGTTTAATGTTTTATTCATAAATTAATTACATTGCCAATATATTCCAAATCAGTAATAGTAATGCTTTAAAAACCAATAAACTAAAACAATTATTTATTTTAACAATTAACAATTATAATACTACTTAATATATTAAATGCAATATCTGAAATGTAGCTATAAAGATAAAAGACTCTGCAAAACTTTTTTTAATATCCGCTGTCAAATAAAGAAACTAACAAAATTTATTTCTTATGTCTGTTTTTTTCTTTTTCTTTTATGATTAAACAACCTTCAAAAAATTATGAACTAAAGTTTATCTTGTCAACTATATTCTTTTGTAATTAATCTCAAATTAACTAAAGAGAAAAATAGAAGAATTTATGAGAAAAAATATATTTTTTTTGTACATTATTAAATGAGGATATTTCAAATGTCTTCATTTCTGTGTCTTTACTATGCCTTCATGTCTCTATTTTTAAAACGTTAGTAATTCAAAATTTAAAACATAAACATAAACATCAAAATGAAATTGTTAGATGTGATATATGATTTTAACTATGTGTTCATAAAAAATTATCACATTTCAATTTTGTTTTTATGTGAGTCAATAAATTGAAAAATGAACGTCTTAAAATTACCAACACTAGTACATTCTTACAAGCTCTTGATGACAAACACAACAAAATTAAAATACCTTAATTTTTAGACCTGCATAGATAAAATGATATAGATCACCTCTAATAGTTTTATTTTAACTTCTAAATTTTAAATTTTAAGTTATTAAAGTTTTTAAAAATAAAGGTGTAATGAAAGCATTTGAACCTTTTTTTAAATTAATTTTGCTCTTGTGCTACGTTTTGAAAAATATAAATATTTGATTAATGGTGTCAATATATTTATGGCTAGAAAAGATTAAAATAAATCATAGTATAAATTTCTGAATGATTATTTATCTTCTGCCGTCAACGACATTAATAAAATTTATTGAACGTGAGATATAAATCGTCAATTTAATATGTTTAATAGCGGACTAAATGACAAATTCCAGAATCATGCAATTGGTCAAAATAACAGAGGAAATTCTTACAATGAACTAATTGGAGCAACGAGCTAACTCAAATTCAAGTACTCCACTGGCCTAAGAAAGAATAATCTTAAATCCCTTGAAAGAAGACCCAGTCTCATAAAACACTTCTTTATTTCCTTCCATTCGTGCATCTCTTGCTATTATAAATAGAGCGGGATTCAAACAGCTAAGCAACAGCCATAAAGACACAAAACCATTGCTTCCTCTCAAGCTCTCAAATTAAGATCAGCCATGCCGTCCGGTATTCAAATTTGCCAAAAAACAGAGAGGGGTTCCGAACAGCGCAAAAGGGTGATGACACCCGGGACCCACCCCCGGTACGTGCCGAAGCGTGGCAATCTACTGAAACAAGTCTTGAAGACTATCGTAAGAAGGGTGATGACACCCAGGACCCACCCCCGCTACGTGCCGAAGCGGGGCAATATACTGAAACAAGTCTTGAAGAGTACTGTAGGTCAGGGAAACCCAAAGAAGGGCCAACCATTGCACGATTGAAAGATCAAAGGATGGTTTTGCTAATTACAAAGCATTGGAAAGACTGATTTTGCATAATTTTTTTGAGCTTCATTTCAAAGTTTTTAACAGCGTAATTTGTGCACAAGGATTAATTACTTCCTATTGATTGATTGATTGATTTTTTTTTTTTTTTTTTTTAACTTGTAAGATAGCGAATTTGCTGTACATATTGGTTCAGTCTGTATAGATTTCATCAAAGACATATTTTAGCCATGAACTTTTTTATTGTATTTCGGTAACTGCGCTTAAAATTCAACATGTAAATGCATTGTGAACAAATGATTTTGTCAAAAAAACATCTTAATTGTATTCAATCTGCTTTGTAATTATCTAAGTTCCAAATTATTACGATTGGCTTAAGGAGTGTTTAATTCTTAAACAAATAACAAAATGCTAAGCTAGAGCAACTTAATTGATCAATTTATGCGTTGGACACTCGATAATTATTTGTCAATTTTTTTTAGAAAAAAAAATGATCGTACTTGTGTTTGACCGGTTCAATGAAATTTGGATAATTTGTTTTTTAAGTGCAAATAATGATTTCAGATATAAGTATCACCAAATTTAATTATGAACTAATGATTTATTGTAACATTTTATCTTGATTATATTGACAATACATTTTCAAATCATATAAAAAAAAATTAAGTGTCATCAGTCATCAAAATATACATGTTTTCTTTTCTAATAAATTGACTCTGTATTAAATTTCATGCAATTCTAAAATTATTTGACATTTAGTCAAATCGTTGAATTTTCCATCACATCGTTGTCATTAAACACATTTAACGAAAAAAAACAATTCTCAATTAATATTTAATTCCTACACCATGCGGGTATTATTCAACATACGACATGAGTTGACCAAGTCAACCAACTCAAATCTTGTCCGGGGGTCAAATTGAGTCCATCTTATAATCACCTATACACCAGCTCCACAGAATTATTATCACTGAAGACTTGCCCCCACAACTGAAGAGTGAAGACCGATCTCCCTGACCAGTTCACAACTCGACAAGATACTGAGTCCTCTGCAAGACTGCAACTATAGCTCCAATCGTAAAGACTAAAGAGCATTGTTGAGTTGAAGCGATATCTGCATGCGCTCTCAAGATGTTTGAGAACTCCACGACCGGCGACTAAAACCCAGGAAATACCTCCCTCAGTTAGAATGCATATTCTCTGCATTAACTCAAAAAAGAATCTTTTTAATGAATCTCAACCGTTTGATTTTATATTTTGAATTGAATATAATCATTATCAATCGATTACAAGACAAGACAAGACAAGAATATGATCATATAATACCTTTTGAATTGAATATGATCATTATCAATCAATTACTAAGACTACTGCCAGGGGCACACTCATATGGTTTCAGGGGGAGGCAGCTATCTCGCTCTGAATTTTGAGTTTTATTGTAGATCTATCAGTTCCGATCAACTTTGTCCTCCTCTAGATGTTTGATTTGTAATTTGGATTAAATTTAAGGTTAAAATCAAAATAATTTTCTTAAATTATGATTGATAATTGTAATTATAAGTTAGAATATCGGAAATTACAAGTTAGAGCATTAGAAAGTATAAATCAAAGCATTATTTTTTTTTATCAAGTATTTAATTAATTAATGAGTTTAAATTCAATTAGTTATTTAAATCCGATTCAATAATTTTTTTGCCTCCTTCTGATGAAAATTCTGGATCCGCCCTAACTGCCAAGTCACAACAACAGTTTTTGATTGATAAGCTGATTAGTCTTGAGCAATGATCATTGTTCTTAACGAGTCAACAAATACAAAATGATTCGTGTCAACGCAAACATGCAAGATAATACCATCACTCCACTAATCATACTTTTATATGCAATATTTTATAATTAGAATATTCGAAGGAAAATCTTGATCAAGATTTAATGATTGGACGGTATCTGAGAACTTAATTTCAAATTTGAAATCTAATAAAAAAAAAAATATATGTAATCCAATAATTCCTTTCATTTGAATATTTTCCCTCTTAATTTAAAAAGTGGATACTTATCCGTATATAGTTTAAATTCTATAATGTTTGACCCGTAAAATTTCAGCCTTCATTAATATGAGGAGGGTTTAAACGCCTCTATTTTTTGTTCTTTCACCGTATTTCTATTTTTAAAAACATTAATAAATTAAAATTAAAATTATAAACGTCAAAATAAAACTGTTAGATGTGATATATATTATTTTTTCTATGTGCTTATAAAAAAATATCGCATGTCAATTTTGTTTTCATATAATTCAATCATTTAAAAAAATCAACGTCTACAAATTATGCACATAAGTCCGTTTTTACAAGCTCTTGATGACAACTAAAATAAAGTTGAAATGTCACAATTTTTTACATGTGCATTAATAAAATGATATAGATTATATTCAATGGTTTTAGTTAGATTTTTAAGTTTTAAATTTTGAGTTATTAAAGTTCTTAAATATGAAAACATGATAAAGGCATTTGAACCCTCTCTATTAATATAAAATTTTAAGAATTCAAACGACAAAACTGCCCTTCTTTTTGCGGTAGAACCAAATAACCTCTTACCTCAATGGCTTTCCCAAATCTGCTGAAAGTTGGTTATACATTTGCATTATACTTACCAATAAAACAATCTAGGTTTTGATATTCCTTGTATCCGGTTTAAATTTAATTATTGAAGGTCTCACTTAAAGAAAGAGCAGGTATTTCTTTATGGGAGAATTGTCAGTGTGCCCATACAAACTTCTTAATTAGCCAATTTATCCATCAAAACACCATAATATTCATTGTCCCTTTAAAACTTTTTTTTCCTCCTATCCCCTTTTATTTAATTATTTTTTATATAATTATTTTAAAAATTAAATTGACAAATATATTCATAAAAACTACAAGAATGGAACAGTATCCATGAAGATATTCACGAAGATATCGTCACGTATACTCTTGTAGGTAATACTGACACACTCAATAAAAGTACTTTTCTATCAGTGTACTCTCACAGATAGTAATTTTTGATTCTCACGACCACTATCTCATTCTTGCAAATATATTTTAGACCTTTCTCTCTTCATCAATTAAACCATATCTTCTGATATAGTAATGTATTTTGTGAAGTTGACACAACAAAATACATTGCTACTTCTTCAGAAGGAATTATTTAATTGAAAAAGAGAGAAAAGTTTGAATAAAAGGTTATATTTGTCAATTTAATTTTTAAAATAACCGCATAAAAAATAATTAAATAAAATGGGATCGGAGAAAGAAAGTAAAATTTTCATGAGAATATTAAATATTATGATGGTTTGATGAGTAAATTGACTATTTTAGAAGTTTGTTTGGGCACACTAGTAAAATTCTCCCTTTCTTTAACTACTCATTTCTGGATCATCTCATTTTGAATTCGGTTGACATCAAATCACTTATAGAAAATTTAATGTCCAGATGAAGTTGATTTATTTGTTTAAATTCGTATAAACTCAATCTTAAAAGTGCACATCGCAGTAGAGGAGCAGTACTATGTTGAATCTGTCTGAATGTACACTAGGATTTATATAATATTATATTTGATACTCAATTTATTTAAATTAACGAAAATATATTTATAAAGAGGAGGATCCACTTACACTATATTTGGGGACATCCAATTATATCTTATATTTTTACAGTTTTCAAAGTTTAAACAGTTCATTCAAATCGTTCAATATGATGGATATATTAAAATGTGTTTGCAGATCAAATTTTACATTTTTTTTAATTTGTTTACTATTTATTAAGTATTTTACAAAATCGTTGTTTTTAGACCATTGAATTTTTGTACTCATCTTAATAAATAGTAAAAATATTCAAAAAATGAAAATTTTTAACTTGCAAGCACATTTTAATATATCAATCATGTTGAATGGTTTGTATTGATTGTTTGGACTTGAAAAACGTAGAGTGTAATTCGGTGTCACAAAAAAACAGTGTAAATGGATCCCTCTCATTTATAAATTTAATTTTATATTTTGATGACTGTTTTAAACAAATATATTTGTTAATATATATTCCTTTTTAATACTTTTAACTTGGGTGGATTGAATATCAATATGATAAAGAGTTATTCACTTAGGTCATGTTTGGTTGTGGACTAAAGTTAATGAGGTCTAACTTGATTATTCTAACTTAGGTCGATCTAAATTATTCACGTTTGATTGATATCTAAAGTTATACCTTGACTAAAATTATTCCTTGTTTGACAAGAATTTGATGGCTTAAAGTATGATTTGATATTACAAATTATTTTGTCCTACAAAATTTGTAATAACAATAATAAATCTATTCTTTGTATTTTTTCTTTTAATTTTGATTGAAAGAAATTGTACAAGAAAATGAGTTATGCATAAATTAATTCTATATCTTAGAAAACACACATTGTATTTAATGAATCTTATTTAACTAAAGTTATATGTGTACTAATTTATTTGTCAGAAATATGTTAGGTTGATGAACAAAAAAATTATTATTTTGAAGTACAATTTAAAAAATATTTTATTTAATTATTTTTTAGAATGCATATTTTGTTGATTTAGAAAGTTATGTCATTTAAAAAATATTTATTCTATAATTGATAAAGTTGTAAGTTTCGTTATATGTAAATGAAAAAAAAATACTTGTTTTATATTTCTTAAAAAGTGATTAAAAATAATAAAAAATAATGAAAAGTTAGGTCTCATACTTAATTAAAATTAAACAACTTAAAGAGCTGGTTTAGTTTAGGCCAATTTAGTCCGGTCTAAAGATCGGTTTATTCTGTCTTAATCTAACTTAATTAAATCACATTTGGTGGAACAAGTGAGACTAAAACTCTTATTCCACTGTTTAGTTCAAAGCATGATGTTATTCTTTGTCTTTGTTATATCGGAGTCCGTGTCCCCCTGGTAACAATTTGTAAAAATGGACGGCCCAGATTAATTTTAGTTGGGCCAAATTCAATTTGGAGCCAATTGTGATTCTGATTCTCGATCCTCCAAGTAGGACTAATTTCTTCAGAAGTATTTTATTTAAACCCTTGTTCCTCTGCATTGAACTTACGATCGAGACATAACTTATTTCATATGTTGCATGGATAAGATTAAGGGTCGTATCGGATATGATGATAATGATAATTTTCAAAGCGATAGAAACATAACAATATAACGATACGGATATTGAAACGACAATATATTGTATTTGGTACGGAACTATATATTAACCATCGGAAGCCGAGGCCATTGTATCGTTATCGGTTAAAATTTTTATAACGAACAGCTTTCGGCCAGCATTTAATGTCTAGATCCTGCGTGCATTATTCAACCTCGCTATACGACTTGCGTTGATTAAGTCAATCGATTCAAACCTGAAGACTTGACCCCACAACTGAAGAGCGAAGACCGATCTCTCCAGTTCACAACTTGTCCTCCTCTAATCCGACAAGATACTGTGCGCTCTTAGGGCCTGTTTGCAACTTTTAAATTTTTAATATGAGAATCAAAATTTTAATTTAATTGTCAAAATTAAAGTTATTTAACTCATGAGAAATTTTAGAATATAGGTGTTGGACAAATGTATGAAAAATTTGTTAGAATGTTGGTTTTTTTTTTTTTTTTATAGAAGATGTAATACTACAATTAAACTATATTAAGTGTATTAATACTAATCACTTATTATGATCAATATAGTTATATGTATCAGATTCTAAAAAAAAAAAATCTTTAATTAACTAACAATTTATAAATTACGCCTAATTAAAAAAGTTAGTTAATTAAAGAATGAATTAAATTATGAAGACATACATTAAACTAACACAAAAAATCTCAATTTATTAAATTAAATCCAAAAGGTAAATCAAGACGTTATATCAAAAATAAATAAGGGGTAACGATATAATGTTAAATGTTTATGTAATTTAAAATACAAATTTCGCGACACGTTTAGAATTAAGGAAATTAAATTTTAGCTAGTTAAAAAGATAATTAAATTATATAATGTTATTTATTAAACCAATTAAAAACCTACAATTTAATGAAATTAGATTTTACCAATAAGATTTTCATGCAAAAAATTACAATTTACAAAATATTACAAATAAGTAATATTATAAAAATATAAATTTGGTGACTTATTAGAAACGAAATTTTTTATAACAATGGTGATGTCGTAATTTTATAACAATTTACAAATTTTTTATAACAAAATATTATACGCAATTTTATTGTATATCACAATGGTGATGCCGTTTGAAATTTGATCCGAATGATATTGTGGATATATCAGATGGAGATGAAGAGTACGGTGAAGTTGAAAGACTTAACAATCAACGTCAGGCAGTGAATAAAAAAAGAGTTGAAATTGCTAAGCTTATGTGGGATGATTATGTTAGACGTAAGAATAGAAACTTAGCTTAAAATTAGCTTAATTTATTAAATTTAAGTGTTGCTAGTTTAATTATGCTTGTTTAATAATTTCTTGCATTATGAAATTGTGTTTGTTTAATTGAGTGCTTGATTGTACAAGTTAATTTTGGTTTAATTAATTAAACAAGCATTGATTAGTACAATTTCATCTTTTAACTTGAGTGTTGCCGCAAGTTAATTTCAGCTTTTGGGAAAAAAAAAATGGAGGTCTGAGTGAATTTTTTTTCCAACAAAAGTTAGTATAAAGAGCATGATGGGTTCCAAAATGGATACAATAATGAATTTTTTATCAAGCTGCCGAACACCATATAAGTAAAAATACTATTACCTCTATTTCACCCTTTAAACCCCATAAGAATGGGTGCCACCGAATAGGTCCTTAGCTTCGATGACATTAAATTAAATTATATAGCAAAAATTTATATTTTTTTTATATGAAAAATGGCAAAAAATGAATATGAAGTAGTCATTTGTTTCGATTTATTTATCATGAACGCGCTTTTTAGTCATTTCGATAGATTTAGAAAAGAAATAGAGAAAAAAAATGTTATCTTTCGAGGATTATCAAATCACTTGCAAAAAAAATTATGCGGAGATAAAACTCGTTTATTTGTTTTAAAGTTCATATAAACTTAATCAGAGATGTGCACATCGCAGTAAAGGAGCAGTACTCTGTTGAATCTGTCTGAATGTACACTAGGATTTATATAGTATTATATTTGATGCTCGATTTATTTAAATTATAGAAAATATATTTATAAATTTAATTTTGTATTTTGATGACTTTTTTAAACAAATATATTTGTTAATACATATTACTTTTTGATAACTTTTAACTTTTGTGGATTGAATATCAATATGACGAAGAGTTCTTCACTTATTCTTTGTCTTTGTTATATCGAAGGGCTTAGCAGCATATATACCTAATGTTTTTTTTTCAAAAAAAGCTTAGCAAAGTCTGCTTGGACATTGCTTCAATGAACATAGTTTCCGTCAATTCAGAGTTTCCTCAAAGATTGCCTCCATTTCTTGCTAATGTTAACCATTAGAAAAGAGCTGAAGAAAGAGGGGAATACAAGGGGAAGTTAAAGTATATCTTAAAGTTAATGTACTTTAACAAAAGGATTCTTTAAAGTAAGATCTTTCCGGTGAATCCTTTTCTTCATGGTGAAGTCTCTCATCCAAACGCGGGGAAGGCTTATTATTCCTCTGGACGTATGTACCCTTGAAATATTCTTTCGATCTCTACTGCGTACATCTAACGGTCGATCTTTTCTCCAATCCGTGCTATGGACCCATCATCCGTTGACAGAAGGACCCCACTCTAGCAGGAGCTGTAAGGTCCATTCTTGTATGCAAAGAGACAAAGAGATGCATGGTTGTCAGTTATTTCCGTTATCATCGATGATTGTAGACAAATGCAATCAAGAAGCTGCTTCGGAATTGGAGCGAACAATAATAAGTACCAAATTTATTATCTAATAAATAAAAAATTGGATTTACAAAAATATTTAATAAATTTCACTATTTACAATGATCATCATTATAATTTTTGCTCCGTACTAACTTTCAATTAAAATAATAATAAGAAAATAAAAAAATATGAATACGGCCTTTTAATGATAGAGATTTGAAAATTTGGCTCTTGAAAGATGATAAAAAAAAGAGAAAAGAAATCGGATCTGGAAAGTATAGTACTGAGTGAAAAATGTAAAATTTGATGTAATTTTACTGTTAACAATTGAAATTTGTGAAATTTAATATTTTATGCATAATTTATTTACATTGCCAATATATTCCAAGTCAGTAATAGTACTACTTATTAAATAGACAATTCTAGTACTACTTTCAAATATTAAATACAATAACTGAAATGTAGCTATAAAGGTAAAATACTCTGTAAAACTATTTTTAATATCCACTATCAAATAAATAAACTAACAAAATTTATTACTTATGTCTATTTTTTTCTTTTTCTTTTATGATTAAACAACCTTCAAAAAATTATGAACGAAAATTCATCTTGTTAGCTATATTATTTTGTAATCACCTCAAATCAACTAAATAGAAGAATAGAAGAATTTACAGGAGAACAGATAGTTAATTTTTTTATACATTATTTAATGAAGAGGTTTCAAATGTCTCTATTTTTTGTGCCTCCACCATGCTTTTATTTTTAAAATATTAATAACTCAAAATTTAAAACGTAAATATTAAAATAATATTGTTAGATGTGAACGATATATATGATTTTAACTACGTGGTTATACAAAATTATCACATTTCAATTTTGTTTTTATGTGAATCAATAAGTTGAAAGATGAACGTCTAAAAATTATCAAGATTAGTACATTTTTATAAGCTCTTGACGACAATCACCCCTAATAATTTTATTTTTACTTTTAAATTTAAATTTTGAGTTATTAAAAATTAAAAAAATGAATTAATTTTGTTCATGTATTACGTTTTGAAAAATACAAATATTTGATTAATGGTGCCAATATATTTATGGCTAGACAAAATTAAAATAAATCTTAGTATCAATTTCTTAATGATTACTTATTCCGCCGTCAACGATATTAATAAAATTTATTAAACGTGAGATTTAACTATTTAAGTCGTCGATTTAATATGTTTAATAACGGTCTAAACGACAAATTTCAAAATCATGCAATTGTGCGAAATAATAGAGAAAATTCTTACAATGAGCTAATTTTCTTCGTGGAGCAACGAGCTAACTCGCAAGTACAGAAGTACTCAACTGGCCTAACAAGAATCTTGAAAGAAGACCCGGTCTCATAAAACGGGAAAAATTTATAAAATACCATACCTTCTAAAAACATCACACAATACCCCACTTCCAAACTTTTTGTTAAAATGTCCTTGTAGGACCCACATTTTTCCTCCCGCCCCCTTTCTCATTCTTCCTCTCATTTACTCTCACTAAAATTGAATATTTATTGCATTTATTATAAAGTCAAAATCTGCCTTATTTTAAATAATCTCATTGACTCTTCCTTCTCTTCTAAATTCCATTAGCACCATTGCTACTACAATTGAGCTTCTAAAATTGACACTGCTTAAAAGCACTTAGATAGATCTAGGAAAACTATAAACCTAAATCTGAAAATTTTAATCCAAAATAACGAAACTATATGTATCAATAAGACAATTAATTAGTTGGTGCAATTGGAATTTTTTAGGAGCCGATAATAGAAAATAAAACCCTATGTTCTAAGTATTTTAAACTTGAACTGTATTGATAACCATATCGTGTGAACCTAGTAAAAATAAACAACAATAGCTCAAAGTTTATTATAAATTAAATAGTTAGATGAATTGCTTACTAACCAAACTTGAAAGTACCATTATCAGTTTTACAAATTTTTTTTTTTTTTTATTAAAAGGCCAAAGCCAGTTTCATTGAAACAGAGGTAAATTACACCCAGTTTGAGCGAAAACATCAGTTTTACAATTCATTCCTAGAGATAATATCTTTAATTAAATTGTTATCAGTTTTAGTTGGATCTTCTTCTAATTTGTTAATCAAATACTATTTTTTTTTTATCTTTTATTTGGTGTAATTTCAGATGGACAACTAAGGGCGTAGATTGAGACAAATAATAATGTTTCTTATAGTGGAGAATATATTTAATTAAACCATTATCAGATTTATATTTTTCATTCCCTTCTAAATTATATCTGAATCATTTGCCTCATTTTATACATGGGCTTCACTAGGGAGAGGAAAGAGTTCTTTGTTTTTTCCTAGATTGAACTGGCTTGAACAAGGAAATAGAATCATATATTTAGTACGTTCAAGTTTGATTTGTAAGCGATTAATCTAACTATTTAATTTATAATAAAGTTGGAGACATTATTTGGCTTTTACTAGGTTTATATGATATTATTAATTATCAATACATTTCAAGTTTAAAATACTTAGAACCGAGGGTTTTATTTTCTATTATCAGCTCCTAAAAAATTCCAGTTGGACCAGTTAATTAATTGTCTTATTCAAACATATCGTTTTGTTATTTTGGATGGAAATCTTCAGATTTAGGTTTATAATTTTCCTAGATCCATCTAAGTGCTTTTAAGCAGTGTTAATTTTAAGAGCTTAGTTGTAGTAGCAAGTTAACGTAATTTTGAAAAGAAGAAGATGAGGAAGAATTAATAAGATTATTTACAAAAAGGTAGATTTTGGCTTTACAATGCAATAAATTATTCTATATTAGTGGGAGTAAATGAGAGGAAAACGAAGAAAGGGAGAGGGAGGGACAATGTAGGTCCCACAAGGACATTTTGGCAAAAGAATTAGAAGAGGGGTATTTTGTTTGATGTTTTTAGAAAACATGGCATTTTATAAATTGTCCCTTCCATTCCTGCCTCTCTTGCTATTATAAATAGAGCGGGATTCAAACAGGTAAACAACAGCCATAAAGGCACAAAACCATTGCTTCCTCTCAATCTCTCCAACACAAACACATCCTTCTTTTTTTTGCGTCTTCTCGAACTAAGATCAGCCGTGCTGTTCTGTTTTCAAGTTCGCCAAAAAGCAGAGAGGGGTTCCAAACATGATAAAAGGGTGACACCCAGGACCCATCCCCGGTACGTGCCGAAGCGGGGCAATGTACTGAAGCAAGTCTTGAAGATTATTGTAGGTCGGGGAAAGCCGAATAAGACCCGACCATTGCACGATTGAAAGATCGAAGGATGGTTTTGCCAACTACAAATTAAAGCATTGGAAGGACTGATTAGCATAGTTTTTTTGAGCTTGATTTCGAGTTTATTAACAGCATAACTTGTGCACATTTTGTGCATAAGGATTACTTTCCTTTTGATTGACTTTTTTTTTTTTTAAGATGACGAATTTGTTGTACATATTGGTTCAGTTTGTATAAAAATGCTATTTCTTTTTTATAAATTTCTATTTAAGTACAAAAATGGCGTATTTTGTAGATGTCACGTGAGAGGTGAAGTCAATGGTCAAGATCCGTTTCATTTTATTTTTGTGAGATGGTGGTTTTCAAATTCGTTTTAAGAAAACTTAATTGGGAAATTGTTTTGAAGTAAAATTCATTTAACAAATGAAAGAAAAAGAAATGATTTTTTTATAAATAAATATATATAGAGGTAGACTAATAAATAATTGATTGTTCCTGAGGCATGGAGCAATCAAGTTTAAACCGTCTGATTTGATTTCAGATTCGTGCTTGATCTGATGAGATGAAGTCGCTGATCCGAACAAACGAAACGGAGAAAATTTGAAAATTCTGCTCCGTCGCTCCGTTAGGTCCAGGGTTTCTCCCGTCCATCCCACCTCTCTCTCTCTCTTTCCTCTAGCTACAGCCCCTCGCTCTCTCTCGTTCTCTTCTCCTCCGCCTCTGCCTAGCGACACCTTTCTCCTCCGCCCAGCTCGACTGCCTCCCCCTCTATCCGATTCCAGTGCCCTTCCTGTCACTCTCCTTCTCTCCGTTGCTCCTGCTTGCTGAGTTCGAGCCGCTCTTGCCGTCGACCTTCCCTCTCGATCGGACGCTAGTCTTCTCTTGGCGTTCTCCTTCTCTCCTTCTGTAGTTGAGGGTACTTGCGACTTGGATCTGTAAGTATTTTAAATATTTGATTTCATTCTATTATGTCTTACAAAATGGGAGAGTTGGGGACTTAATTAGTTGCTGTTATTCTTATTTAGTGTTCTTAAATCTTAAATCACTTCAATTAACTTGTAACCGGTTGATTAGGAAGGAGATGAATTTGAGGTCCGTATGAGTACTGTCCTTGACATTTGTTTTCATGGGAACAAGAAATAGAATTATTTTTGGTGGAACAATTAAGTCTTAGAAATAATTTTGTTTTCATTTTCAATTTTGAAATTCTTACTAGATAAACAAGGTTTCTTTGAACATTATCATGCATGTTTTTTAAACCCTAACCACAGTTTACTAATTACTTGCTAGAAAATCTGAAACCACTACTATTGTACCTATGTACCAGTAAAAGACTATACTGTACCTATGTAAATTCTAATGAAAAAAAAATTATTTTAGGAATTATACTGGTTTTTCTTTCAAACTACCTTCTACAATTTTTCCAAAACCACTTCTATTCACTTTGGGTTCCATTTCCTATAAGCAAGTGATTAGGATTCATAGGAGAACTTAAGAGGTGAAGAATTTGATTTATTGGTGAAAAATGAGAACCCACTTGACCACAGTGAAGTTTAATGTGCTTTACTCAGAAGTTGATGAAGGTTGAATTTTTTCTAATTCGTTGTTATTTTTATTCCATTGCCTACTTGTGTGTGGGTGTTTTTTTTTTTTTTTTCCAAATTCTACATGTCTTGTGTGTTTTCTGCAAAATACCAATTGACTTATGTCATTATTTCCTAGCAAATCCACACGCTGTCGGAGACCTACTACCCATGAAGCCTCACCTAACACTGGATCTGACTATGACAAATGGGCCCAATTGTTATGATGGTGTTTAGTATTTTGACTTAAGTTTTCAAACTGTATTTTTATGTGGATTTGGATGTAATAGGAGAATATTTTTTATTCTTTCATGTAATTAACCAAAGTAGAGGATGAATGTTTCTTTGAACTTTTTTTTTTGTCAATTTGATGCTTTCTTGACTTAGATGCACAATTCTACAAACTAGAAAGCTTGTATGAGATGTGGATTTTCAACATTTTATCTTGTTGTATATAGCATATAGCATGCCTGTAATATGTGGATATTGTAAAATATGTTTAATTAGTGAATGAAACTTTTGACAAAATTGCATTTAGAGTCTACCTAGTTTGTGTTTATTTATTGCTATTTTTTTTAGGGAAATTGTTTACTAGTGTTACAATACAAATATCGCAAGAAATTGTTTGAAAGATATCGCAAGGAACTCTGGTGTAAGTTTAACTATATTTGCTTCTAGCATTGGTTCAATCAGAAAATTTTCAAGAAAGAGACAAGAGATCAGCAAGTACCAGTCCATGACCCAGCATTTCATATATAGTTCATGACGATACATTTCATATTTTGCATCAATTAAAATGTAAATAAGACAACCAGAGGCCTCGCTGCATAAAACCATGCCCCTTGCATTTGACAAGATTGATTTCATTATTTGAACCTTGAAGTACCAGCACACGAACGTACCAATGATGTACCAGTCAAGGATGAGTCATTCCTCCACACTACTTGAAAGCAAAATGATGGCAGGGACCAACATGGGAACTTTGAAACTGGAATATGATTGAGATGTCATTGAGTTGGTACCTACATGCATGATATACAAAACCTGATGCTACAATCCATGCCTGGCACATTTCAATATTGTACTAAAAGAAATTATGACAAAATTTAATTTATCCAAAAACTAAAAAAAGTTTCATAAAAAACTTAATTTATCCAACAACTGCATTGAATCACATATTTACTAAATGTAACTCTAATGCAAGGATCTAAATGTAACTCCTTGCTTCTATGTAATACGTAGAAACAAACTTCAAGAATATACTGGTAAAAGCACAAAATAGTTAAAAGCACAAGGATATTAATTGAGAATTTTTTTTTTTAGTAGAACCCGTAGGTATGATATATTAAAATTGATAAAGTTTCCAATGCATAAAATTGAGAATTTGAACTATCGTATTGGAAAATTAAAAAACCTGCTCCTACTTTAGGAAGAAAAAAGAATAAAAAGGCAAAGACTATTTAACTAAGAAAGTACTGACTTGGAGAAATAGGTTGTTTCATACTTGAATAATTTCTAATCCCTGTTTCATACTTGCTCCTCAGCAGCTCTTGAGAAATAGGCTGTGCTCAGCCTATGTTCTATATCCAGATGTACCAGTTGACACTGAATTGGAGTGCCAGTTGCTGTCTTGCCAGTCTTCAATGCAAAATAGTCAAATGCAAAAGGCAATTGCCAATAGTCAAATGCTTCAAGAATCAATTCTACATTCTCCAACAATATTTTCTTTCAGCAAGTTCAAATTGGGATTATATCTCACATTTAAGGGTTGAAGGTCTCAGGCCCTGAGAGAGAGAGAGAGAGAGGAGGAAGGGAGCATACCGGAGGAGGCGCTAGAGAGCGACAGAAGGAGCCGGAGGCGGAGATCGAGGCTGGAGACGGTGGAGAGAGATGAAAGGAGGAGACAAGCGGAGCCGTGGTGAAGAGGGTGGAGGCTGTCGTCGTGAGAAAATCGCACGAATTAAAGAGAGGAAGGGGATGAAGGCGCTGGAGAGAGAATGAGACCTAACGGAGCAAATTTTTAACTTTTTCCGTTCCGTTCAATTAAAACCAGCGACTCCAGCGACTTCATCTCATCAGATCAAGCACGAATCTAAATTAAATCAGACGGTTTAAAACTTAATTGCTCCATGCCCCAGAAACAATCGATTTGATATTAGCCTATCTCAATATATATATTATATTATTTCAGAAAAAAATTATTTCGTCCACCGATTAAATTCATAATTTTTATAAAAAATGATGTTTTTTTTAATATTTAACGAGGTAGTTTATTTTTAGTAGGTTCGACACTGATCATGTGTTACCGAATGGCGATATATCTACATAATTCATACATATTTTAGCCATGAACCTTTTTATTAGATTTCGGTAACTGAGCTAACATGTAAATGCATTGTGTCATTGTGAACATATGATTTTGTGACAAATAAAAACATCTCAATTGTATTCAATCTGCTTTGTAGCTTAAGGAGTGTTTAATTCTTAAACAAATAAAAAAAAATGATAATGTGAGTTAGAACAAGTTGTCAATTTATGCATAGACAGTTAGACACTCGATAATTATTTGTCAATTTTTCATAAAAAAAACGAAATAATCGTACTTGTGTTTGACTGGTTCAATGAAATTTGGATGATGATTTTTTTAAGTGCAAATAATGATAACTAAAAATAAATAATGTAGATTTGAATACTTCAGGCACAACTTATTATGCAGATATGTTTATTGTTGTATGACTGATATTTTTATGATTATATTGCACTTCCGCTTTATTTGTTATTGTTTGTGTATATTAGCCTTGCGTGTTTATTAATTAATAAACATGAGGCGAGGCCTGATCACACCTTAATCTATAATTTCTTATTTGGAGTATGACAGTAAATATCTAAGTTCGAAATTATTACAACTAACTTAAGAAGTGTTTAATTTTTAAACAAATAAAAAAAATGCTAATGTAAGCTAGAACAATTTAATTGAACAATTTATGTATGGACACTCGATAATTATGGTTCAATCTTTCATAAAAAAACAAAATAATCGTACTTGTATTTGACTGGTTCAATGAAATTTGGATAATGATGTTTTTTTAATTGCAAATAACGATAACTAAAAATAAATAATGTAGATTTGAATACTTCAGGCACAACTTATCATGTGGATATGATTTCAGATATAATTATAACCAAATATAATTATGAACTAATGGTTTATTGTAACATTTTATCTTGATTATATTGACAATACATTTTCAAATCATAAAAAAAAAAAATTTAAGTGTCACCAGTCATCAATATATAATGTTTTCTTTTCTTATAAATTGACTCTGTATTAAATTTCATGCAATTCTAAAATTATTTAACATTTAAACAAATTGTTGAATTTTCCATCACATCGTTGTCATTACACACTTTTAACCAAAAAAAAAAAAAACAATTCCCAATTAATATTTAATTCCTACACCATGCGGGCATTATTCAACCTACGACATGAGTTGACCAAGTCAACTGACTCAAACCTTGTCAGGGCCTCAGGGGTCAAATTGAGTCTATCTTATAATCACTAGGATTTTTCTGCCCACCATTCAATTTAGTAGCTCAAGTTATGAACTGTCAAAGAAGAGAAGATGAATGATTTCGAATTTGAAATGTTAAAAGATAGGAAAAAGAAGAAAAGTCTCCAATGGGCCGGGCAGTCTCTCCTCTTGGACTATTCTTCTGTGGTAGAGATGGGTACAACTTTAAATATAGTGCACTATTGTTATCATAGTGACAAAAGAAAAATTCAGTTTGGTTCGGTTCGGCGAGTTCAAAAATTCATAATTCGGATATAATTCACGAATAATTCGGTACAATAAGTAAGCAAAAAAAAATTCCCAAAAAGAACAACATCAAATTTTTTTTTAAAAAAAAACATTAAATAAATAAAAAAAATTGGTGTTTTTTTCGTGTTTTTCTCTCGAATAATACGTGACTCACGTTTTGTATGCATTTTATTAACGAATAAAACATATTATATATTTTTTTTGCATTTTATTCGGAGTTCGGTTCAAAAATATTTTATACGTGAATTAAACGAGTATAAAACGCAAGTCATGTCACTATGATTGTTATCCAGTTTTCTATGAAATTATACATTGGTGGGGATTGATCAATATCTGGAAGATTATCCTCACTTTACGGATTTACTATCAGCCAATTTGGTATTCGAGCTACACAGGGCAGTATTATTAGATTTTGAGATTCGTGCCTAGTTAAAAAGAATGGTCTGGATTCATTAGGGTAGTATTATTGGATTTTGAGATTCGTGCCTAGTTAAAAAGAATGGTTTGGATTCACTAGTGGTAAAAGACTCCTTTTTCAGGTACCTGGGAGGATGTGAATTCTATGGTTGGAGGCAGATCTTAGTATATTGAAAATAAGACTAAATCAAATTTGTGATTTTAAAATTTTAGTTTATGTATAATGAAATTTAATTAAATATTATTATATTTAGAACTTTTTATATAATTCAGCCTTCTTCAATAATAATCAAATGTTTGCTTGTAGTAAATATAATGACTAGAGTTTTATTTTGTAATTGAGAGATCTTGAATTCAAATCTCACTCACCACATTTTACATTTTAATTTTCAACTCTTTTTATGAAAAAAATTTAGTTCTGCCTCTAAGTGAAGAGTTCTGGATGATCTCATTCTGAATCCAGTTGACATCAAATTACTTGCAGAAAATTTTATGTGCAGATAAAGTTCGTTTATTTGTTTTAAAATCGTATAAACTTAATTTTGAAAGTGCACATTTCAGTAAATGTACAGTAGGATTTATCGAAAATACACAATTTAAATAAATCATAGAAAATATATTTCTAAATTTAATTTTGTATTTTGATGACTTTTTTAAACAAATATCTATTAACTAGTATCGTGCCCGTGCATTGCAACGGAGACGTATTACAAGTTATCTTTGCATGTCAATGCATACACAATTGTTTTTTTTTAGAATTATTTACAACACAAATGAAAAATATATATTAAATTTGAAGTTATATGTTGCTAGCCAACAAAAACAAAAATAACTTGTATGTTGCTAGACAACTTGGATGCAAAATGTACAATGACAAAGTATTCCATCTTAAAACATATGCAATGTACTATCATAAAAAAGAGAGTAAAAAAATCAAAACAAGAAAAAAGAAACCATGCTTTGTGTTCTTACACTGACAGATCATTCTTTTTTTTTGTTATTTTTGAGAAGGTTATAACTAAATCCAAGCATGTTAGACCCCGCATCTTTTACCTACAATTAACTCATTAATCCTCTTGTCCTGTTACTGTTCTGATTCCTCTTCCTGAAAGATTGATGAGTCCAGTTCCACTTGCAAACCCATATCACATTTGAACTGTGTACTTGGTACCCGGCCCTTGAAAGCTTGTGTTATTTCTGCTGACCCAATTTGCAATTCGATGCGACTGTTCCAGCGATTTCCTTGGCATATAGGTTAGTTTAATGTGTACTCCTTGTGTGCCCGGTACGTGGCTGCACAGTGTACCACCGATGCTGCCGCTCTCCAGTATGGCAGTTCCTATAGGTTCTGAGAAGTTGTTGATGTCACAGTGATCCTACTACAATCCGAGAAAATGTCGAGTCTTCCATTTTAACAATGAATAACAGATTTATAGTAAGTAATACAACAACAACAACCGAGCCTTTGGTCCCAAACAGATCTATAGTAAGTAGTAGAATTACCTTTTTTAGTGTATTACCTTCTGGCAATAGTACAAAAGTATGTCGGAAGTTCTGGAAATAAAATAAAAAAAGTCGGAGATTGGTGCTTAATCAGACTTAAGAAAATAAAATCTTGAAAGTACAAGCAATTAATTACCAGACTTGTGGCATTCATGTTTTCGTTTGAGTTCTTTCTTTTTGATTTTGCAGCCCTCATTCCAGATTTATGAATCTTCTAAATAAATAAAAGGATATTAAATATTTAATCAACAAAGTATAATTAACAATTGTTGAATTTCAAAACTTGTGCAAAGAATACTACAAAAGATAGTATAAAGTTTGACAATATCAGACACTATAATTCAAAGGGTAGTATAAAGTTTATGACAAGAGGCGCACCATAATTTAAAGGACTTAATGGCAGCCATATTTTTGCAAAGAAGCCCAAAATTTGTTACATATTTTTTGTTTGAGATTCCTAGCAAGTTGACATTTTGTTTTATTGATTTGCAAAGCCCATTATAAAGGAAAATCATAAACACACTCAGACAGAAAGAAAACAAATCAGAAAAATCAAAATATGTTGGTCTTGCTCTCCCTGGCATACCAGTAGTAGGGTGATGCGCTGCACCGTACCAGTACCATATTCCCTCTGCTCCAGTCCCCTAAACCTCCTTATGGTGATGTTTTTTATATGTTGCTTTCTGTGATGTCATATAGTACTTCCATTGTTCCAGAATCTCCTGAAGTAGGTCATCCATGCTCTTATTCGATTCAGCAAAAGAGCGCACACATCTTTCATGCCAGATAATAAACAGCACAATAAGCAGCGCTGACCCATTTAGCAATTGATGAAGTATTATATGACATTTTAAAAAAGAGTATCAATTGTCTTCTTCCCTCCACATTACTCCCAAAAAGAAAAAAAACAATGTAACATAGACATACCAATCCTCCACCTTCATCATCATCTAAATTTGCAGAAGTTGCTGCATTGTCCTGAATAAGCTGGTCTGTAACAGCTGAAACCTGAATAAATACACAAAAATGACATAATGCAGTGCTCAAAGTTGCATGTGATATCAATAATGAAACAAAAAAGAAGACATGGGTCATGTTTTATCAAAAAAGAATGTAGTAAATTAAGCAAGATATGAAAAAAAAAAATCACTTTGATGGTCCTCCTAGCAATGTCAAGTTGACCATTTAAAGTCAGGGTTAAAAATTGGAAAATTCAATTAAACTGAAAATTTGATTAAATGGATAAAAACAGGAAGCCTGGAAAACAGTAACAGCAATATGTCCTATCCTAATCCCATTTCAAGCTTTAGTGAAGAATTAAGAGTTAATTGGTGGAAATTTGGGATAAACCATGGAATAATCATTATTTGCAATCAAACATTTCAGAGAACATAACAGTAACAGAAAATGAACATCTCTAATTAATGACAAGTTGCACCAAAATTACTGAACAGACAACGTTATCAAAGAATAATTTTTATTAATTTCTTCCTAACATTTGATTTGTAATGTTATTAAAGAAAGGGTAAAGCAGCTGCTTACATGAAAAGGGAAGCCAAATCATGATAACCATCTGTTCTCCTGTTATCCGTAAAAACACATTGATCTAAAAAAGAAAAGACAAATCTCAATTGACATAATAATTTTTTATCCTCTTTACATACATTATACTCACCTTAACACTGAATTGTAGAAATGGGACCGGATATGGAGCACAAATTTATGTGGTTTCCAGTTTATATTGTAGAAATCCACCTGTTTCATAATTTCATTAAGAAACTAAGAGTAAAGTTCTAACCAAATAAATAGATATCAAACAATGGTACCAGCATATTATTGTAAGGTGTTCCAGTCTCAATATGGTTCTTTAAAATCTCAAACCAGAGATTCTATGCAGGAACAGATTTCTTTGCCTTTCCCAAATGTCAGATCCTAACAAGATCGGAATCGAGGGGAGGGGGTGGGTGGCCGGAGAAAGAAAAGCGGGATGAAGGCGGAGAGGAGGAAAGGAGAGAGTGTGAGGCGGGGTCTAGGATTTTAGTCTCGATCGGAGGAGATCCGCGAGAGAGAAGAAAAAGCTGTTCGCTTGGGTCTAGGGTTTTGGTCTCGATCGGGGAAGAAGGAGATTCGCGAAAAAAGCTTTCAGCAAAAAGGCAACTTTAGGTTTCTTTTTCATTGGAAGAAGAAGGGTCGTGGATGCCTGGATTGGAGCGACTCCTCTATTGTTGTTCTTCTTCTTGTTCGCGGCGCCATTGCATGGTCAGTCTGATCAGAGCGCTAAGAAGTAGTTGTCGTTCCGATCAGAGCGCTAGAGAGAAGTCAGATTCTGAGGCGAGAGAGCGAGAGAGCGAGAGAGCGAGAGAGATGGTGCGAGAGACAGTGTCGGAGAGGGGTGGCGCGGGTTTGAGGAGGCGATTAGGTTTTTTTCTCTTTTTTTTGTTTGGAAGAAGGGATCGGGGAGGGAGTGAGGGACCAGCGAAAAAAATTAATCTGCACTTCAAATCCAACGGTGTAGAACGAAAATAATTGTGGTAATACGTATGGCTACCCATGTAGCGGGTTCAATTAGAACTAAATATAGACTTCTACATATATAAATGATGTATTTAATCAAAGTTGATAAATTATTTAACTGGAGGGTTCAGATCTGATGCGATTTTATATAAATCAATCTCGACCGTTAGAGTTTCAGGACAGCCTACTCAATTTAAGATGCATAATATAGAGGAGATATATATTCCTTTTTAATAATTTTTAACTTTGTTGAATTGATTAATATTTTTTGAAAATCAACGGAGAAGCTGTATTAATATAACAAGAGTTATTCTTGTCTTTGTCATATCGAAGAGCTTGTATCTTAAAAATAATAGACTTCATTTCGGTGAATCCTGAGTCTCTCACGGTCTCACTTAGGGCTATCTAAAAAAATTCATAGTTCATGATTCATTTCAAGTTTGATTTGAAAAAGTTCATAAAAAATTTGATTCAAAATTGTTCGAAATTAATTCAAATCAAATTCAAACTGGACTTGGTTCATTCAATATAGGTTCACGAACTATTCAAGTTCGAATAACAAAGTAACATAAACCGTTGATTTCTACTGATGACTTAAAAGTTAATACATAAGGCCACCCAGCCATAAATCATAACTCATAAGTTGTAATCCTTGCTCTCAGTTCAAAAACCTATAGAACTTTCACCTCTCGTTTTCAGCGATTATAATTATTCTTCATTGTCATAAAAAAATTCGTAAAAATTTCAAAATTGAGTTTATAAAAAATTCAATTCGAAATTAATTCAAATCAAACTTAAATCAAAATTAATTCAAATCAATTTCAAACTAAAATAAATTCAAATCAGTTTAATTCGTTTGCAGCCCTAACGCTCAAACAAACGCGGGAAGGCTTACTAGTCCCCTGGACGTATGTACCCTTCAAATATTCTTTCGATCTCTACCGCGTACATCTAATGGTCGATCTTTTCTCCGATCCGTGCTATGGACCCATCGTCCGCTGACAGAAGGACCCCACTCTAGGAGGAGCTGTAAGGTCCACTGTAGACCAATTCTTGTATGCTTTAGTCAAAGAGACAAAGAGATGGTTGTCAGTGATTTCCGTTATCTCTTCAATCGTAGACAGATGCAATCAAATGATCAAATCAAGAAGCTGCTTCGGAATTGGAACGAACAATAATAAGTACCGAATTTATTATCTAATAAATTAAAAAATAGGATTTATAAAAATATTTAATAAATTTCACTATTTAGAAAGACCATCATTATAATTTTTGCTCCGTACAAACTTTCAGTTAAAATAAAAATAAGAAACTAAAAAATAGGAATACGTCCTTTTCAATGATAGAGATATGAAAATTTGCCGTTTTTATAAATACCCAAAAGAAATATAAAATTACGAAATCTACCCACTGTCTGATTGAAATTCAAAAAATACCCAATCCGGTTAACCAATAACTGGATTTGGAAAAAACTTCCAGTTAACCATTAACCGGTTACCCATTAATCATTCAAAACAATATATCCGGTTAATGGTTAACCGGAAAGTTGTTGGTTTTTATTTTTTATTTTTTTAAAACAGAAAATTTTAAATTTTTTTATTTTTTGTATTGAAATATTAGAAATGTTGAATGATAATTCTTTGAAAATAGATAAAATACAATATAATTTGATTTATTAGAAAGACTGCAACAAATAACCGGATCAATATTTTTCAGGCCGGATTTTTCGCGGCTGTAAGAAAAATTAATATATTTCTTTATGTATTATTGGAAAAAAAATAAAAATGCTTAAATTCTGAGTTATTGATCCTGGTTCAAAAGTCACTTCTATGTAATCTAGAAAATATTATAATCCTTCTAGGGCATTTAATTTATAAAAAGTTGTATCTATTTCTGAAAAAAAATATAAACTTTAAGTTATTTAATAATTATTATTAAAAAAGAATTATCAAAATAGATACAACTTTTTATAAATTAAATGCCCTAGAAGGATTACAATATTTTCTGGATTACATAGAAGTGACTTTTGAACGGGGATCAATAACTCAGAATTTAAGTATTTTTATTTTTTCCAATAACACATAAAGAAATATATTAATTTTTCTTACAGCCGCGAAAAATCCGGCCTAAAAAATATTGATCCGGTTATTTATTGCAGTCTTTCTAATAAATCAAATTATATTGTATTTCATCTATTTTCAAAGAAATATATTCAACATTTCTAATATTTCAATACAAAAAATAAAAAAAATTTAAAATTTTCTGTTTTTAAACAAAAAAAAACCAACAACTTTCCGGTTAACCATTAATCGGATATATTGTTTTGAATGGTTAATGGGTAACCGGTTAATGGTTAACCGGAAGTTTTTCCCAAATCCGGTTATTGGTTAACCGGATTGGGTATTTTTCGAATTTCAATCAGACAGTGGATAGATTTCGTAATTTTATATTTCTTTTGGGTATTTACAAAAAAATCGGAAAATTTGACATTGAAAGATGATTAAAAAAAAGATTTGGAAATATAGCATCGAGTAAGAAAAAAAAGTAAAATTTGATGTAATTTTACTGTTAATTGAAATTTGTGAAGTTTAATGTTTTATGCATAAATTATTTGCATTGCCAATATACGACAATATATTTCAAATCAGTAATAGTACTGCTTTAGAAATAGTTAAACTAAAATAATTATTTTTTTAACAATAGACAATTCTAGCACTACTTTATAATATTAAATTCAATAATTGAAAATCTGAAATGTAGCTATAAAGGTAAAACACTATTAAACTATTTTCAATATCCACTATCAAATAAAGAAACTAACAAAATGTATTTCTCATGTCTGTTTTTTTCTTTTTCTTTTATGATTGAAAAACTTTCAAAAACTTATGAACGAAAATTCATCTTGTCAGCTATAGTCTTTTGTAATCAACCTCAAATCAACTAAACTAAAGAGAAAAATATATGAATTTATAAGAAAAAATATAGTTTTTTTTTTTTGTACACTATTTAATGAGGTGACTTCAAATGTCTCTATTTTTGTGTCTCCACCATATTTTCATTTTTAAAACGTTGATGTCCCAAAATTTAAAACATAAACATTAAAATAAAATTGATAGATGTGAATGATATATATGATTTTAACTACATGTTCATAAAAAATTATCACATTTTAATTTTATTTTTATGTGAATTAATAAGTTCAAAAATGAATGTCTAAACATTATCAACATTAGTACATTTTTATGCTCTTTATGACAAACACTAAAACACAACAAAGTTGAAATATCTTAATTTTTTACATATACATAGATAAAATGATGTTGATCACCTCTAGTAGTTTTATTTTTATTTTAAAATTTTAAAATTTGAGTTATTAAATTTTTTAAAAATGAAGGCATGGTGAAGACATTTGAACCCTCCCCTTAATTAATTTTGTTGATGTGTTACGTTTTGAAAAATATAAATATTTGATTATTGGTGCTAATATATTCATGGCTAGACAAGATTAAAATAAATCATAGTATCAATATCTTAATGATTATTCATCTTCCGCCGTCAACGATATTAATAAAATTTATTAAACGTGACATTTAAGTTGTCGATTTAATATGTTTAATAACGGACTAAACGACAAATTCCAAAATCATGCAATTGTTCAAAATAACAGAGGAAATTCTTACAACAAGCTAATTTTCTTCTATTGGAGCAACGAGCAAAGTCAAGTACTCAACTGGAGTAAGAAGAATCTTATATGCCTTGAAAGAAGACCCAGTCTCATAAAACACTTCTTTATTTCCTTCCATTCGTGTCTCTCTTGCTATTATAAATAGAGCGGGATTCAAGCAGCTAAGCAACAGCCATAAAGGCACAAAACCATTGCTTCCTCTCAAGCTCTCAAATTAAGATCAGCCATGCCGTCCGTTATTCAAATTTGCCAAAAAACAGAGAGGGGTTCCGAACAGCGCAAAAGGGTGATGACACCCGGGATCCACCGCCGCTATGTGCCAAAGCGGGGCAAAGTACTGAAACAAATCTTGAAGAGTTTTGTAGGTTAGGGAAAGCCGAAGAAGACCCAACCATTGCATGATTGAAAGATCGAAGGATGGTATTAGCATAATTTTTTTGAGCTTTATTATTAACAGTTGTGACAATAGAAGAGAGAAATAGAGTTGTATTTCATTAATCTGATTTGATTGAGTGAGCTCCTTATAAAGGCAGCAGTTTACCTATACAAGAGTTAATTGTAAGTTTGTAACAGAATCGTAACTAACTATTGTTAAGCACCTAACTACCTGCTGCTAACTAATTCTATCATCCTCTCTTATTTACAAATTTTTAACAGCATAACTTGTGCACATTTTGTGCATAAGGATTAATTACTTCCTTTTGATTGATGTCTTTTTTTTTTTTTTTTTTTTTATAACTTTTAAGATGGCGAATTTGCTGTACATATTGGTTCAGTTTGAATAGAAATGCTATTTCTTTTTTTATAAATTTTATTTGAAGTTAACGGTCAGTCTGATTTTTTTTTTTTAAAGAAAACTTATTGGGTAATTTTTTTTATTTGAAGTTAACGTTTTAAGAAAACATATTGGGTAATTGTTTTGAAGTAAAATTCATTTAACAAATGAAAGAAAAAGAAATTGTTATTTTTTATAAATATATATATATATATATATATAGAGAGAGAGAGAGAGAGAGAGAGAGATGGGCTATGGTGCATTGCAATGCATGGAGGGGTTTGTGCATTGGACCATAAATCTAAAATTCAAAATTCAAATGGCTGATCCAAACTGTTCATCTTGTTCTCCATATTAATATGTGCTTGGAGACCAAATTTTACATTTTTCTGAATTTTTTTTACTATTTATTAAGTATTTTACAAAATTGTTGATCCTACGGTGGCTGTTGATTTTAATGTTTTGTTAAGTCACTGTTGGATCAACAATTTTGTAAAATACTTAATAAATAGTAAAAAAAAATTCAGAAAAATGTAAACTTTGGTCTCCAAGCACATATTAATATGGAGAACAAGATGAACGGTTTGGATCGGTCATTTGGATTTTGAATTTTAGATTTATAGTCTAATACATAAATCCCTCCATGCATTTCAATGCACCATAGTTCATCTCTTTCTATATATATATATATATATATATATAGAGGTTGGCTAAGATCAAAGTGGTAGTTCTTGAGCTTTAGTGCTACCAATTCATTTTTTAATTTTTAAAGTTCAGAACGTCGATCCAAATCGTTCAAATTGTTCTCCAAATTAAAATATGCTTGGAGACCAAATTTTACATTTTTATGAATTTTTTTACTATTTATTAAGCCACTTTGAAAATCACTGATCCAATGGTGGCTTAACAAAACAGTAAAATCAGAAGCCACCGTTGGATCAGCGATTTTCAAAGTGGCTTAATAAATAGTAAAAAAAATTCAGAAAAATGTAAAATTTGGTCTCCAAGCATAATTTAATATGGAGATCAACTTGAACGGTTCGGATTGACATTTTATACTTTGAAAATTGAAAAACGAATTGGCAGCACCAAAGCTCAGGAACTACCACTTTGATCCTAGCCAATCTCTAAAATCAGAAGCCACCGTTGAATCAACAATTTTCAAAGTAGCTTAATAAATAGTAAAAAAAAATTAAGAAAAATGTAAAATTTGGTCTCCAAGCACAATTTAATATGGAGAACAACTTGAACGGTTCGGATTAACGTTTTGAACTTTGAAAATTAAAAAATGAATTGGTAGCACTAAAGCTCATGAACTATCACTTTGATCCTAGCCAACCTCTCTCTCTCTATATATATATACAGAGAGAGAGAGAGATGGGCTATGGTGCATTGCACTATAAATTACGGATTTGAAGTCCAAACGACCAATCCGAACTGTTCATCTTGTTCTTCATATTAATATGTGCTTGGGGACCAAATTTTACATTTTTTGAAATTTTTTTACTATTTATTAAGTAATTTTGAAATTCGCTGATCCAACGGTAGCTTCTGATTTTAGAGGTTGGCTAAGATCAAAGTTGTAGTTCTTGAGCTTTGGTGCTGCCAATTCATTTTTCAATTTTCAAAGTTCAAAATGTCGATCCGAACCGTTCAAGTTGTTCTCCATATTAAATTATGCTTGGAGACCAAATTTTATATTTTTCTGAATTTTTTTTACTATTTATTGAGTCACTTTGAAAATCACCGATCCAACGGTGACTTCTGATTTTACTATTTTGTTAAGTCATCGTTGGATCAGTGACACCCCTACCTCTTCTGATCCAAAGGTACCATTGACACTCCTACCTCTGTTGATCAAGTCAACTGACTCAAACCTTGTCAGCGGTCAAATTGAGTCCATCTTATAATTACCTATACACCAGTTCCGCAGAATTATTATCACTGAAGACTTGACCCCACAACTGAAGACTGAAGACCGGTCTCCCCAGTTCACAACTTGTCAGCTGCTAACTTTTTTTCTTGAGGGTTCAAATGCCTCCATATTTTTGTGTCTCCATCATGCTTTTATTTTTCTCTATTATTTTCAAAGTTTAAATAGTCGATCCGAACCGCTCAACCTAACCTCATACTAAAATATATTTGGAGACAAAATTTTATATTTTTAGGAATTTATTTACTATTTTTTTTAGATATGTACAAAATCAGTATATCTGAATCATCTAAAAACAGTATTTTTGTACCTATCTAAAATAATAGTAAAAAAATTCCTAAAAGATATAAAATTTGGTCTCCAAACATATTTTAGTATGGAGGTTAGGTTGAGCAATTTGAATCGACTGTTTGAATTTTGAAAATAATGAAGAAAAATAGAGGTATGATGAAGACACAAAAACATGAAGACATTTGAATCCACCTCTTTTTTCTTTTATGAAAAGCCGTAGGCCTATGTTAATCATTAAAGTAAGCTACATTGTTACAGTACTGAATAGAAATTGCAGAACAATAAGTCTTTCAGAATTTAAATTAACTATCTCTAATCTATGTAAAAGAAAAAAAATACAGGAAATAAGACTGCTTCCTATGCTGGATTCAAATCTGCTCCTTTTCTTAAGAAAATGAGCACCCTCCTATTCCTCATTCGAGCTGTTCAAAATTGATCGGACAGCTTCAATTACTTTTTCTTTTATATTAATATAATCTATTAAAACAAATCAAATGTAATTGAAGCCGTACAATCTATTTTGAATGATTCAAATGAAGGAATAGGAGAGTGCTCCTTTTCTTAAGAAAAGGAGCAGATTTGAATCCTCCTATGCTGAGAGCTATCTTGCACATTCCTTAATTGTCCCTTGCCTGTCACATGAATGTCACTGCTTTCTGCTTTACCAGTATCCGTCCCTTGCTAACCATTGTATAACTGAATTTGGTTGGATCAATCTGCACTGATGACCTGATATTTTCTCTAAATCCTTCGCTACGATATCCACTGAAGTCTGTTTTTTTTTCTTTTTGTCCTACTCTATTAGTCAGATTATGCATAATTCCTGCCAGCATACCTGATTGCTACCCTTCTAATTTCCTTGCCAATTGGATAGAGCATGCAATTACTTGTGCTGCTTCCAAGTCGGTACTACATCCAGGTTTGCCTGTGTGGTTGCTTTTACCAGTATATTAGAATCTGTTAAGACTTCGTACTGGTCCAAACGGTTGGAGCTACTCATGACTTCAATTTGTTCCAGTGCGTGATTCATTGTCCTTGCCTCTACTTGTAGCGGATCTCGTGCCTTCAAATAGCTTCCCTTTGCCCTTTGTAACTGCTCATGTGCACCATAAATAACCATTCCTATGCTCGCATTCTTCCGATAATCCCAAGACCCAGCTACCTGTATTACCTTCGTACCAGTTGGTACATGAATTGGGTCTTCCCGTCTGTGCAGCGGTTTGTGTTTTGGTATGCTGAATTCCAAAGCTTTAGCCCTTTTGAGAGTTGTCAGCTGCTAACTCGACAAGATACCGTGTGCTCTGCAGACTGCAAGACTGCAACTATAGCTCCAATCGTAAATAGCATTGTTTCCGAATCTTTCTTTTTTGATTGGTTTCAATTTATGGAAGTTTGCAATTTAGGAGCGACTCATTCTTTACCCAAATGAAGTCTGTTTACTGAGTCGTACTTAAACAAAAAATTCATACTAACATTCGTGTATACTAGATTGGGGGTGGCAACGAATCAAACCGAATCAAACCTACTCTAGTTTGAGTTTGATTTTAATAATATTCGAACCGATCGAGGTGGGTTTGATCTGTTTCGAATCGAACTAATTTTATATCAAATTAATTGCGAACTACACTTTGAATCGAAGTCAAATTGAATTACGAACTCAATTTTTTTTAGCAGCTCTAGTTATACCGGTAGTTTATACATTAATTTTCTTCTCACAGGACAATTCACACATTTTTTTTTTATCTTTCACGAATTTACACTAATAGATTATGAGCTAGTTTATTAGTTGTTAGCTGTTATAATTCTGCCAATTGAGCATAAACAAGTGCAAGACTGATAACTGCTACATTAACTCTCATAATTGCCACTACAGTATTCAAAAAAGAGATTCAGTGTGACATCAAATTATGAAATGAGTGTTTTTAAGTTGAAAAATTGTTCATAAGAAAATACATTACAGCAAATAATCATAAAAAGAGGATTAAGTATAAAAACTGAAATATGTAATCTAATAAGCAATTGTATAAGAACTGAGTGTTTTGAGAGCCAGGGAGCGTCGATATTAAATTATGACTCTTTATTTTGGATCCTAAATTTTATCAGGTAAATGAACGCCCAATATTACTATGAGATTCAAACCATAAGAATTTGCGAGCCCATTTCGATTGAACCAGACATAGTTTGAATTTGGTTTGAATTAATTTCGAACCGAACCTAGTTTAGTTCATTTCAGTTCAAACTAATTTCAAATCGAATTAACTCGAATCAAATCACGAACTACGATTTTTTTTGCCAACCCTATACTAGATCCTCATTTATATATTATTGCATATATTTAAAATCTATAACATTCCGGAGGATTTAAAATTAAGAATATTTTACAAAGTGGACTAGGTCTTTATCAAGCTATATTTTTTTTAAGCTGAAATATTTTTCTCCTTTCTTCAAGTTCTCTCAATCTGCAAAGTATTAAATTGAAGAAGCAATGGAGGCAAAAGCCTTGTTCTGTCTGGGTTTGTGTGTAAATAATTAGCATGAAGCTAGTTGATATGCCGGATAATGTTAGATATCACCTTGTAATAAAAAAAAATATTATAGAAAAAATAACCCTGACATCAACCAGAATGAGAAAACAAATAATTAAAATAAAATGAAATATGCAGCTGGGACAGGGGCGGACTCAGAGTAGAATAGGGGGGAGGGCAGCTGTCCCTTTTGAATTTTGAGTTTTAGTGGTGATCTATCGGTACCGATCGACTTTGTTCCTCTTTGAAAATTCTTTTGCTCTCTGAATGTTTGATTTGTAATTCGGATTAAATTTAGTGTTAAAATCAAAATAAATTTCTTGAATTACGATTAATAATTAGATTTATAAGTTAAAGCATCAGAAAATATAAGTCGGAGCATTAAAAAATATAAGTCAAAACATTATTTTTTTTTATCAAGTACTCATAATTAATGGATTTAAATATGATAAGCTATTTAAATCCGATTCAAATCAAATACGCTATTTATAACGTTATCTATATGTACTGCACTAATACTGATTTGATCCATTATATACTCGATCAAAATTAAACAGTACAAGAATTGAGTAAATATTAGACTAATAATATTGACAAAAATAAAATATAATTGAAAATTACAAGAAGTTGTGCAGACACAATCCAAACGTGTCCGTGCACATTAATTTTTGGAATTCATATGTATGACTATAATAATCTCAATTAGTGCTAAAACAAATCAACTTTCTAAAAAATTTCCATGTCTCACAAATATATCCTGTGTTCTAATTTTTCTTATTTTTTTTTACTTTTAAATTATCAAATTAGAAATTCCCCACAAATTCAATTATTAAATATCATCTATAGGTTACTATGTTATGAGTTTTGCTCGCTAAATAGGGTTGCTCAGTTGGTCTTGACATGGTTATTTTGTTTTGTCTTTGCTGTTGTTCGTATCTAACTTGGTACGATACGAAAGGGAACCTAGGCTTTTAAGCAAAGCAGACTCGTATTGGAACTTGACCTGAAGCTCGGTTTAGTACAAGGCCTATAGCAGCCCTGTCAGAAAGCCCAATTTCTTTAATGCTGCCTCCTCAATTTTACGGGTTTATGAACAGGTGTGGATCTAAGATTTTTGTCAAGACAAAAAAAATGTCGAATCAGATTTAAATAACTAATTATATTTAAATCTATAATAGGTACTTGATAAAAATACAATGTTTTAACTTATATTTTTTAATACTTTAACTTATAATTTATAATACTTTAATTTACAATTTTAATTACTAATCATAATTCAAAAATATTATTTTAATTTTTACACTAAATTTAATCCGAATTATAAATCAAACATTCAGAAGGAAACAAAAAAAATTTCAAAGAGGAACAAAGTCAATAAGTACCAACACTAAAACTCAAAATCCAGAGAAAAAGAGGAGACGGTTGCCCTCTATTATATGCTGGATTCGCACCTGTTTATAAACTTGGATGAGAATTTTGAAAGACTTTTATGAAAAGTCATAAACCCATCAACAATTAAAATTTCAGAACAATACTCGTATAATATGTAAATTTTTTTGAAGTATCTCTTCGAGTTATTATTATATCATTCCAGGATCAAACCGGTGATATTATCAATGGTTAAGAAGATTGCATGTACTTGTGTTGAATAATAATTGTAGAGAGGGGAGGTGACTACATACAAGGCTGCATGGCACTGTTGCAGACATAGTAACAAACGAATAGCTCAGGTTCGATTCGGCAGAATCAAAATTTCGTAATTCGAGTATAATTTAAAAATTACTCGGTACAATAAAAAAACTAAAAAAAAACCTAAAAGAACCCCAACAAACTATTTTTCTAAGAAATAATAAAATTATTGTGTTTTTATTGCGAATAATTCGTAAGTCACGTTTTATTTATGATTAAAATGTATTATACATTTTATTTTATTTTATTCAGAGTTTAGTTAAAAACGTAAAAAAAAAAAATAACGAATTATTCGTGAATTATTTGTATGATTGAAATGGGCGCATGCGATTCCTAGATGGGCTGCTCAATTGGGCTCTTGGCTGTTTCTTTTCATTCTGTTATATTCTGCGTATTAAAACTTTTTTCTAATACACAACTCGTTGGCAGCTATTGCCATGCCAAGTTTCTAAATAAATTTTAACCAGTCTAAATTTTAATATTAGGTTTTCCTCTCCTATCACTGCCGCCAGCCCCCGGTCTTCAATTAAGGTGCAAACATTTTCCTTTTTTTTTGTGTGGTTCTTTTGGTCGATTCTGAATATGGCTCGCATACAAAATTGTAATTGGGTATAAATTAGAAGACGTATTTTAAGCCTGATAAGGGGTATCTCTGACCATTGCATCAGAAAGCACAAAGACGTTCAGAAATGACTGCCAAATTGGGTGCTATGATGTCAATTTGTTAACCGAAAAAGAGAGACAAGTGGAGCATTACTAGTTATAACTTTGGACAATTGATATTTGTTTTTTTGTTATTTTTTTATTTATTTTCCTGCATTCACTGTGTAATTTTCTCCTTGTGGATATTTCCTGGTTAAATAAAAAAATTTAGACTGTTGCTTCCTTATTAAAATAAAATAGTCTCATTGATGTTTTCTTAATGGCATTCGATAACTGACACTCTGACAGCCAATCCAACCTCTTAGTATTGATTGGATGACTATTGTTTGTGCAGTACTGGTGTTGTGTGGTACAAAATAACTTCTTAATTATTCTCTAGTTCAATTGAAATTTAACATCAAATTCCATCGTTTTTTTTAGTTTCCAATATAATATTATGAATACACACGAGATTTTGATTGTACCTGTATATACTGATTAGCAGTTAATTAATGCCAGTGTACATGTGACGTTACCAGTGACATTACCCTGAAGGAAAAAAAATAATAGACCTTCAAAGGAAAACTAAAATACATATAAATTTTTCATGCTTTCATAAATTTCTTTGAAATATATATGGATGAGGTTTTTTTTTCTCATTACCAACTCTTTGATTTCTGAAATGCAATACAGGCAGTAGTTCTAGGGCCTTGAAGATTTTTAGAACGGCAGTTATTTCAAAATGAAAATTAATGAGAAGGGATTGGACAGAGCTGAACCCGGAGCTGCTCCATCTAATATCAAAGAAGCCAGGAAACCTCTCGAACTTTATTCGGTTTCGTTCTGTGTGCAATAAGTGGCGCTCAGCCGCTGACCCTGCTGACCCTCCCCCACTACTACCTTGGCTCTTGCAGCCCGCAACTCTCAGTTGTCATGAGACCAACATGAACACTGACTACATCCTTTATTCTCTCTCCTCCAACACAACTTATCAAATCGAACTGCCGATAACCCATAAAGGGTACAGACATCCTCTGTGAAAAGAGCCATCTATTGGCTTCATTCTTGTTGATCAGTATAAACACCTTCTTGAACCTCCATATCTGTTTAATCCGCTTACTAAGACCAAAATCCATCTTCCTTTTGCAGAGCTTGATTATTATTTTTCAGTCTACATGGGCCTGGACAATAAGAGCAACTCAAGCACGGTAAAATCTGGAGTCCATTTGGTTGCCTATACATTGCTGAATGATGGGACTGAGATCGTGTCTTGGCAATCTGATAGCAATGAATTTACCACTTTCAAAATCCCTATTAAAACAGTTGTATTTGGGTACTACAAAGAGAAGCTCTTTGTTTGTTTATTTGAAACAAGGGAAACCAAGGTTTTAAATGTAATGCCTATGTAGGTTCAAGAGAACAACAAAATCAATACAATTCTGTTTCAGCTCTGATATCACAAAGAAATTGTTTAGAAAATGAATTGTATTGATTTCTTTGTTCTCTTGGACCTACATAGGCGTTACATTTTCGTTTGAGTCCCTAAACTATTCTATAATTCCTATCTTACCAAAAGGACCCTATAGTTCTATATAATGCATAAACATACATAAATCTCAACAGTTTTTGCCATGACCACCGGAGCAGAGATGAATATAGTGATACCACATCCTGTGGAGTATCTCCGTTTTAACTTATTCGTTGAGGCAATGGGGGAGCTGCTTGCAGTGAGATATCCAGGTGAATGGGGATGTGATAGTCATCAGTTGAAGGTGTACCGACTGGAGCACACAGATGACTTTGGGCAGTGTAGATGGATCGAGTTAAAGGGGATTGGAGAGAGAGTTTTGTTCCTTAGCAAAGCATGCGCTGGATTTTGTTTGAGTACCAGTGATTTTGAGGGATTGAGAGGGAATTGCATCTACTACATGCGGTATTGTGAAGACAAAAATAAAGATGGTGTTAGGGAGTATAATTGTCTTTTAAGGTACGACATGGAGAATGGCACATCAGAAGAGCTACTGAACTGTGCTGCAGTGAGTGCCACATGGTTTATGCCATGTTTGCTGCTAAACTATCTTCTTTTTTTTTAACTTTTTTTTTGAGGAGCTTGTTGTTTGAAACACCATTCATTTAATGTAATTGCCAATAAACGAAATTTTAATCCAAGCACAATTTTTACTAGTAAAGAAAGGACTCGAATTCTATTGTTCTCATAAATCTAGTCTAAAATAAATGTCAAACTTGCTGCTTTCAGATGAATAATTTAAATACCAATCATATATTACACGTGCTTCTTTAATATACATGATAGTGCTTGGATTAAACACTGAGGTGTTGTACCAGTGTTGGTATCGATCAGTGGTACAGGGTAGTTTTTGGTTTGTTTTATTTATTAAAGGGGATGCTCTTATTGAGAGTTGTAAAACATAATTAATTTATAGGCTATAAAGGATAATAGATCTAAAGAAAAAAAAGAGATGATACTAAATTAATTCTTGATTAATTATAGTTTTAAAAATATTAAATATAATTAATTTGAGTTTTGGATATATTTGATATATAGTTATAGAGTGAGTCTATGGTACTATGCATATTACGATTTGGCACCGTGCTATGGCTCTATATTGGAGTTTTCAAATCCTAACGGTCGATCTGAACCGTTCATCTTATTCTCCATATTAATATGTGTTTGGAGACCAAATTTTACATTTTTTGAAATTTTTTTACTATTTTTTTAGATTTATTTAAAATCACTGTTTTTGGATGGTCCAGAATTTTCAGATCAAGTGATTTTCTAAATATCTAAAAAAATAGTAAAAAATTTTCAAAAAATGTAAAATTTGGTCTCCAAATACATATTAATATGGAGAACAAGATGAACGGTTCGGATTTAAAAACTCAAATATAGAGCCGTAACACGGTAACAACCCGTGATATGCATAGTACCATAGACTCACTCATAGTTATATTGGATAAATCGTGAGTTATTAAAATTTAAAATGATTACATAAATTTGAATGATGCATACATAATTTTATAGTTTTTAAGTGATATATATAAAAGTCTCCCTGCTTTTAAATTATACATTTTTTTTTTGTTGCGTTATAAATTATGTTATCATAATAAACGAGAATTAAATGAATCGTCGGTTACGAGCTTTTATATTTTTGGATGTAAAACTTCTGAACCACAAGACAATTGGGAAATGACACCCATTATAGAAAAAAAGGAAGAGTGTTCAATTGGGAAATGACCCGCTAGATAGAAGAAAAAAAGGAAGAGTGTTCAATTGGGAAATGACCCGCTACACGGAAAAACCTGTGCCCACATGGCCACATGAGTTAACCGGTCACGGTGAACCCCCAGACTAACGTGTCCGTTTGTTTTACATAAGAAATATTTAGGGCCCGTTTGGCAGCTCAGTAGAGAATAGGAATGGGCATGGGAATCAAAAATTTTGAACTGAATTTTACTGTTCACCGTAGGAATAAAAACTTAGCTCTGAGCAATTTTTTTTTTCCCACGGTGAATAGTGATTCACCGAACGGGCCCTTAGTGATCTCAAGAGATAACCATTAACCTGATATGCAGAAAAACTTGTGGCAATCATAACTGACAAATGAATAGTTCGAATTTGGTTCAGCAGAGTTAGAAATTTGTAATTTAGATATAATTTGAGATTTATTTGGTACAATAAAGAAGCAAAAAAAGAAACCCAAAAAAGATATTTCTTTTGCGTTTTTTTCGTGAAGAATTTGTGACTTGCGTTTTATTCTCAAATAAAACGTATTATACATTTTTTTTGCATTTTATTCGGAGTTCGATTAGAAAACATCAAAAAAATGTATACTACGCAAAATATTCATGAATTAAACACGTATATATGCTCCGATATAAAACGACCCGTCACATGAGGTGTGGCCATTATTTGGCCACAGAAGGATCTTCTTAGAGGCGAGGAAATGAAGTTCACACCCAGTGCACTATCTGAGGTGCAATGAGTAGATCCGGACCGTTCTTTTAACCTGGCATGATCACCTGATTGAATTTGATCATGCTGAGATTAATCCAGGCCGTCCGTTTTTTCATTGTACTCCTCCAATACCTGAGGGGAAACGCACTGGAGGAAATGAGTAAGAAAGAGTAGTGTAGACAGATTAACAGAACAGGAGAAAGAGTCATTAGAAAGAAAGAAATGGTGAAATAGGAGGAAACTAGGAAGGGAAGAGGTGGAAAGCCTCAATTCGGCAAATCCCGTTCCATGAAGTTTCCTGTTATGGCCCCACAGGTCACAGAAATGGAAATTCACGCGTATATAAAGGTTCAAGGTCTACTTGTGTCTCACCAAAAATTCGAGGCCTTTCTCTCTTTCTCTTTTCACCCAGCTTTTCTCGAAAAAATCCAGTCTCTATTCAATGGAAAAAGGTTCGGAGAAGAAGGTCGTGCTGCCAACCGGGACCCACTGTTTCTGCATACCAAAGAGAGGGGAGGTAATGAAGCGCATTTTATCCAAGTTTTTTCACGCTTTAGTTGGGGCCTGCTCTCTGCCTCGACAGGTCACCAGTCGTGAAGTGGGCCCTCCTCCTACGGACTGTGGTGGTGATAAACCAGAAAAACATTTCGAATTTGGTTTAATTTTGTCCGATCACCTTAATGACCGCTAAACATATCAAATTTCATCCTTTCTGCAAAGAAAAAGAAATTTGGTATCAGTGGTTTGGCTGTGAAAAGACAAAAGTGCACAAATATATATGTAAAAAAAAGATGATTTAAATAAGCTTATGGGTTTGTTTGCAAATTGGCGATAGAAAGGAGCGGTCCGTGCTGGTAAACCTTTCCTTCTCATGAATCTCATCTCCCTATGTGCTCGTCTGTTACAACTCAGTGGGAGCATTTGTGTGCGCGAAATTTGTAAATGATATGTATCTCTGTTTTTGATTTTTCAGGTGTATTGATTTGATTGTGCATATTTTCAGGTGTATATATTTAATTATGCAAATTTTTCAGGTGTGTTGATTTAAATTTTGCTGAATTTTCAGGTGTGTTGATTTAATTATGCTGATTTTTCAGGTGTATATATTTAATTATGCTGATACAGGATGGAGATAAATAGGTTTGCATTTGGATTTCATGTTACATTTATGTGATTGATGACTTGATTTGTATTTGTCATTCATCAGGGGTTTTGTATAGTTCTTGTGCAAGATCTGACTAACTGCTCATCAAAATTGTTCAAAAGTAAAAATTAAAAAAAAAAAAAATTGTAGATATGGAGACATCATTTAATCATAGTGCATGTCATTATTGGTCCAATTTGGAAATTTTTTACTCTCTATCAAGCAGTTAATACCACATGGCTTGTTGGAAAGCTGCTAAAAATCTTCCAAATTGGTCCAAATTTAGTATACTCGGTTTAAGTGATGGAGAGCACATTTAGAAATTCAAGTTTATAATTTGAGTAACATAGCAGATATCAAATGAACGTGCCATAATAGATGAGTGCACACTACATCTTCTACCTTTACTTCCAGAGGCTGATTTAGACAGGTCTATCTCTAGCTTATATTTTTCTTTATACTTATATCAATGGTTAGTTTGGATTTTTTTTTAGTACTTTCAATTTCTTCATGAGGTTAATATGTATAATTAACTTGATATAGATTTAAGGTTTCTCAGTCATTTAGCATCTGCTAATCTCTAATTTAGGAAAACAGAATATTAAAATATAATGAAAACAAAGAAAGGAGGCATTTTCAGGCAATTTAGAAGGTTCAAAACTATGATTAAATAATTAAACAAGCTAACACCAAGAGTTTCAAAAATTTAGTCACTTGCCAACCATTAAGAACAGAAAGCCTTTTATGAGATCCAAAGCACTGAGGTACTGTTGTTCATGGTTCCTACCATTAACAAAGGGTATTTCTACGATTTTGATAGAAATCAGCTAATTTCCATTAATTTGAGAGGCAAGTAAGCAGCTTTAGACTCATAAACCCCTTTTTAGGGTTTCAGATGGTATTGGTGATTGTCACTCAAGTGTGTGCTTCCTAAGTTGGTAACAGCCCAATAGGTTTTGCTTCTGTTGCTGGTTCTGACATATTGGTTTTGTTATTAGTTTCAATGAACTTCTGATTGCAAGATTAAAAGTTGAATGATAGGGATTTTTAAGGCATACTGCAGGTTCTGGGAAATTGGACCAAAGAGCAAATTAGGGGAAAGCAGCACCATATCGTATAAGGTACCAATTTTAAATATTACTGATTTGATAAGAATCCAATGCATCAGTATTGCTTCCAAAATCGTCTTAACCTGTAATTTGACCAAAGTCACAATCTTGAATCAGTATATTTTTAATTGGTTGAGTCGCGTCAACTGAACACCAGGTCACCATTTATTTTACACTTTATTTGCAACAACTGTTAAAAGAAGCAAAGAAAAGACAACAAAAACAGTAAAATAGTCAAGACAGTGTTGATATTTTACTCGGGCAGTCCAAGCGCCACCTAATGGTGAAGTCAGGATAACTATTCAAAACCGAAACTCCACAAAAAGATGTTCATGTGCTTACTGATAGGATTACTTTGCAAGGTGCAGATTCTATGATAGCTCTATTTCCTAATTGTGTACTCTTGCATGCTAATTGGGTTGCACTTTGTAAAAATTTAGGTTTATCTTTTTCTCTTTTTTTATTTATTTATTTATTTATTTTAGAAAAATGTGCAAGGCAAGTGTTTTTATTAAAGAAAAAGGATATGTACAACCTATTTCTGAAAATAAAAATAAATGCCCTAAAATTAACCCCTGACATAAAATTTAAGCACACACACAGCTTCTGTAACCAAGCTCTTACCAGCATTCTCATTTGATCACCATGTATTTAACTAATTTGTTGATGAATGGAGACTAAACAAGATAAAGGAGCTACAACAATTGTCAATCCACCCAGGCTTGCATCGTCTGTATGATGCTAGTAAGCACATTCCCCTACTAGTCTTAAAAACAAACTCTTGTATCCATTGCCTTATTCCATCCAAATTACACAGCATAACAAGAACAGTATCAAAACAAAAAGGTGATGAGTCTTCAAACCAGTACAGATATAAAACTGTGATGTCAAGGAATGTCAAGGATTTACTGGTACAGGTTCAAACCGGTACAGTTGAGGAGGACGAGGAGAGCCAGGAAATGAAGAACAAAGAGGTTCGGGTGCTTCTGCTTAGGTCTGGGCACGATGCAGTTGAAGATTGAATTTATATGAACTGTTTTTTATATGGTTGTATTCCAGGGATTTGATGAATTCGATGTTTTGCATACTCCAGTATTTTCAATTAGATACTGTTATATAGTTGCTTTCTAGTTGTATTAGAAATCCTGCTAGAGAGATACTTTATGTCTGCTTAAATATATAGATGTTGTAAGTTGAGCTAGGTACCAGCTGTTTTGGTACCCACCTCTAACATTTCGATTTTAATGAAATAGGTGGGTTTATACACACTTTTATCCAAAAAAATAAAAATAAATAACAGTATCACATGACTTCATGTTGTCATGTTGAACCTTGTAAAGGACACAAATGAAAAGTGAAAAAGAAAAAAAAAAATGAAATAGATTTCATCTTAGGTGTGCTTCCCATCTGGTCTGAAACTCCTGTCCAGCAATAAATGAGACCCACATAATAGTAAAATCAAGTTTCTGGGTAGATGAGCATTTTTCTGTTTAGGTTACACCTACATCATATTATCAATATATATTGCCAAATTGGAGTGTACAGTGTCTTAGTATAAATATATATATATATGAGTAAAGCTAATATACACTTAAGTGTACCAATGAACCCATACACTTAACCCTAGAACCGTACGATTAGCTTTGAGATTCGTGTAAATTCTTTAAAAGTCGTGATACACGAATCTCAAAGCTAATCGTATGGTTCTAGGGTTAAGTGTATGGATTCATTGGTACACTTAAGTGTATATTAGCTTTACTCATATATATATATATATATGAGGAGGGATCAAGTTACAACAATTTTTGAGTTACAACAAGTTATAACAACCATTTTTTACATTTTCAAAGTCCAAATCATCGATCCAAACCATTAGATGTGATCTCTACAATAAAATGTGCTTGGAGACCAAATTTTACATTTTTTGAAATTATTTTACTATCTATTAAGATGGGTACAAAATTCAATGGTCTGAATTTGACTAGTTTTTGTACCCATTTTAATAAATAGTAAAAAAAAATTCAAAAAATGTAAAATTTGGTTTCCAAGCACATTTTATTATAGAGATCACATCTAATGGTTTGGATCAATGATTTGGACTTTGAAAATGTAGAAAATGGTTGTTATAATTTGTTGTAACTCAAAAATTGTTGTAACTTGATCCCTCCTATATATATATATATATCAATTTGATTTTCCAAGACCACATAATTGACACTGAGCACTATATTAGCCACTTAATAGTGAAATAGGATTTAGGGTTTTAGACTTTAGCATTTACTAGGTTTTATGATATAAATAATTACTAGTTTGTACATTCTGATTTGTGGCTTGATGATGTACATTATCTCTTGGTTTCTGAGTGATTACCTTCTCTTAATTTTGATCACTTGCTCCTAATCTGGTGGATTAGACAAATTATGTTTTTGTTCTTCCTATTAGTGATTTGGATCACTTCTTGCTTGGTCCAGTTGGCACTTCCTTAATTGAATAATTATTGTGAGAATGAATTGTTTATATTCAACCTTTGACATAAAAATAAAAATAAAAATAAAAATGAGATATGTACAACCTATTTCTGAAAATAAAAATATATGACATTAAAATTAACCCCCTAACATCAAATCTAAGCCACACACACTGCTTCCTTAATCAAGCTCCTACCAGTATTCTCATTTTATCATCATGTATTTAACCAATTTGTTTATGAATGGAGACTAAACAAAAATGGAGGAGCTACAATTTTAAGCACATTCCCCTACTAGCCTTAAAAACCTACACTTGTATTCATTGCTTTATTACATCCAAATCACAGAGCATATATAACAAGAACAATATCAAAACAAAAAGTGATGGTGTTCAAACCAGTACAGATTCAAACCGGTGATGTCAAGGAATGTGAAGGATTTACTGGGATATAGTAAATTAGTATTATAAATTTATTTTATTTTTAATAAAAAGACGATAACTTTGTTATTTCTTAAAATTTAAAGGATAAATATGATATTATAAATTTGGTATTTCGATATTTAAAAAAAAATATATACTATAAGAATAAATAAAATATCTTGATCCATATAATATGAATTATAGTTAAAATAAGAAAAATAAAATAATATTTGAAAAAAATCTAAAGAAAACATGTCCAATTTGCTGCGACGAAGTAACAAACTTCAACTTCAGAGCAATGAACTTATGATAGCAAGTATTGGAGGTGATAGAATAGAGGAGTTAATTCAAATACCCTTGTACTTGTTTTTGTTATCGAAGGTGAATTCGGAGAAAAAGAACAAAAAGTTCTTGCTGAATTAATTTTCTTTTGCTTAAAGTTAAATTTTAATATGAGGTCGTCACAATTATTCATGATCATTTGTTCCCTTAAATAGTTATTATTTTATGTAATACATATTTTTGGTAAAAAGTGAAACTAATTTTATTAACATTTTTAATTTTCTCTAATTTCTAATTTGAGTATTAAAAGTCAAAATATGTATAAAACCAAAATAATTGCAAGAAATGATTTTTTTTATTGAAATTTATTTTTGAAATTAGAAGTAGACTCATTTGCCAACTCTTGTTAACTATTTCCCAATATATAGCAAGCAAAAAAGCTAATATTATTCAAAAATTAACAAATAAAAAGTAAAGTAACAAATGCATGACAAGTCATGAAAACTTATACCCTCTTCACACTTTCTCCATCTCTCTCTTTTTGAAAAATTATCTCTCTCATTATACTTAAACAAAAAAGATTTGTACAACGTCCATTGATAATAAACTTCAAATACATATATGCTCATGTCATGAAAAAAAAAATTATGTGTTTTAGATCATAAAAAAAAGTAAAAAAAGAAAAGAAAAGAGAATCACATGTGAAAACAATAAACAATTTTTAGAACAACTTTTTTTTTTAATGATAATTATATGATAATATTTATTTAATTAATTACATTATTTAAATTACTTTTTTTTTCATGCTTTAATGTACATATGAAATGACAAATACAGTCTCTTTCCACTGTATACAAAATACACAGCCAAAAGTTAATATTACATGGATCAAACTTGAAGAATATATATTTTTCTTATTTATTAACGATATATAGTAATTTATTTCTTTAAAATACATGATTGTTTCACGTGTTCAAGTTAAAATGCTATTTGCAGTGTAAAATGAAATTAGAAACAAATAAAATTTTAGAAATACTAATACGCATATTATTTAAACTGACAAGATCATTAAATTTAATTATGATGTAAATTAATTTTATTTATATTAAAATGCAATGCTAGCAAGAATGAATACAATAGTAAGTTGAAAAATATAATCCACTTCTCACTAACCGCATCTACAAGAATGGGACATTATCTGCAATGATAAAAAGTGACTATTTGCGAGGGTATATCGACAGAAAGGTGTTTTTTCTATTAGAGTATCCACGAGAGTATACTTAACTATGAGTTTTAGTTGCTCAATTAAAAAAATAAAAAATTAAATGTCAGCAGGTTTCTGATTTGGTGGGCGTTTAACTTTGTTGGGGTTTTGGTCAAAATAATTTTGAAGAAATTTTCATTTAAAGTGTAACCTAAACTGACTAATTTACGTAAAAAATTGTTCAAACAATTTAGATTTATTGAACCGTTTAAATTTACTAAGTTCTAAATCGTGCACACAAATACATAAAAAATTGTCCAAATGATTCAGATTTATTGGACCATTTAAATTTACCAAGTTCTAAATCCTTGCATGCATTTAAGTCCGACTTTGAATAAATTTTGTCCAAAAACTTAGAGCCAAACACAATTCCTTAACTTAGTGGGAGGGAAGGTATTCCTTCAAATTTATATTAACTTCCAAAATTATTAAATCAATCTCAAATAGTAACTTTAATCACTATTATTTATCTACTTATGAGTCAATTTTTAGGATCCAACTTTTAACTTTTCGAATTTGTTTTTCATATTAGCGGCTCTTTCGGTAAATATAAACACTTGTAGAGTTTTTTGTCCGATTTAAATAGAAATCCTCCCAATGATGCTACACAAAGCTCTCAATTATTAATTACAATGGAGGTGCTTAAGAATTATGGCTCTTTTCGAACAATTTAAGAACTACGGCTGTAGGTTTCTTAGGTTTGGATGTTAAAAAAAAAAAAAAACACAATAAACAAAATTACACTAACATATAATATGGATGAAACAAGTCCAATTAAGATTTTGCATTCAAAACTAATGAATTCCTGTCTCTGGTACTCAAATTCCGAGAGAAATTCTCTTCAATCGGAATGTGCTGAACAAAAGAAAATAATATTGTTCATCCGCTTTACTAGAAAATAATTAAAATAACTGGAATCAGATTTTATTACAATTTCACAAAAACAAAAATAAAAGCAACCAAATATATATAAAAAAAAAGGTACTCATTAAGAATAAGAATGTCAATTATGGCCCATTACAATGACCAAATATCATTAAAAATAAGATGAATAAAGAGACTACAAAAAATTACTCATTAAAAATAAGAAAATGAAAAACAATGAAAGCCTAGCTAGCTAATTAATTTCAATAAAACGAACTTGATTTCAAAGCTGCCCTGTTTCATTTGCACCAGAAAGATGAGATGTGTTGTTGTTCCTAGACAAACACACACCATGCAATTCACACCGATCAAGTCCTTGTTTCTTCGACATAGCGCTAGTAGTTGCAGTTGCAGTTGTTTTAGGCGCAACGATCTTCTTCAGATTGTTCTTCTTTCCGTGCACTTCACAATTAAGGGTGGCTGTGGTCATTTTCGGATTAATTTTAGAACTCGTGGCTTCCTTGTTTTTCGACCTAGTAGCATCAGCTTTCGCCATGTCTAAACCTTTCTCCAAATCATTCGAAACATGACCATTCCTTCCCCTCGAGCAGATGCCGCCCAAAATGCATGAAGCGACTGACAAAATAGTAATCACAGCAAGCACGAATATCACCGGCAAATATGAACCGTGGGAATAGTGTGTGCTCTGAGGTTTATTGCTTGCAAAGAAAGGTTGTTGTGTGGGTGTTGACATGGTTTGTTTTGTCTTTGCTGTTGCTCTGGGAAGAAAGAATGAAGCAAGAAAAGGGAGATGCTTAAGAGAGTTAAGAGGTGGGGTTTTAAATGCACCGTGTCTCGTGTTCGGTCTGGTTATTCACAAGGGTTCGTGCAATTTGAGGTCGTGGTGGTTATTCGCAAGGGTTCGTGCAATTTGGTTATTCGGTGTGGTGATCCGAATTCGGGGTAATGTGGTCTACGGTTTCGTATTGGAACTAGGCCTGAAGCCCGTTTTATACGAGGCCTGTAGTGGCCCAATTTCATATTTTATTTAATATTCTATTTTCCTAAATTAGAGAAAGAGAAAGCCTACTTGCTTCCTGCGGATCTCTGATTTAGGAAAATAGAATATTAAATAAAATAAAAACAAAGAAAGAAAAGAGTCATTCAGGTAATTTAAAAGAACAAAACTATGATGAAATGATTTACAAGCTAACCCCAAGAGTTTCAAAATTTTAGTAATAACCAACCATCAAAGCCTTTTATGAGATCCAAAGCACCGAAGTACCGGTGTTCATCTTTCCTAAAAAAAAGAAACAAGTTGTGTACAATCTATTTCTGAAATAAAAATAAATGCCTTTCAAATTAACCCCTGACTTCCAATCTAAGCCAAACACACTTGTTCCCTAATCAAGCTCCAATCAGCATTCGCATTTTATCACCATGTTTTTAATTAATTTATTTATGAATGGAGACTAAACAAAAATGGAGGAGCTATAATTGTAAACACATTTCCCTACTAGCTTTAAAAACCAACTCTTGTATCAATTGCTTTATTACATCCAAATCACACAGCATAACAAGAACAGTATCACAATAAAAAGGTGACGAGTCTTCAAACCAGTACAGATTCAAACTGGTAATGACAAGGAATGTCAAGGATTTACTGGTACAGATTCAAACCAGGAAATGGAGACAGAAGAGTTTTAAGCGCTTCTGCTTGGGTCGAGACACGATTAAGTTATAGATTGACAGGTTGACTTAATGAATTGGTTTTTAGATGGTTGTATTCCAGGATTTTGATGTATTTGATGTTTTGAATACTTTTCTATTTTCAATTAGATGATGTTAGATTGGTGCTTTCTTGTTGCTTGTATTAGAAATCCTGCTAGAGAGATACTTTTCTGCCTGCTTATAGAGAAGCTGTAAATTGAGCTAGGTACCAGCTGTTTGATACCCACCTCTACAATTTCGATTTTACTAAAATCGGTAGATTTATACCCACTTTTATCAACAACAAAAAAAAAAAAAACAAGAAGAAAACTTTGCACATGATTTAATGTTAACAAATATCCCTTGTAAAGGACAAATGAAGAGTGAAAAGGAAAATGAGGAAATAGCTGTTATCAACTAGAAACATTTAATGTAACTTGGTAATTATTGTAAGAATGAATAGTATATATTGAACTTTGACATAACATGTGTAAGTAAGCAAGTTTCTCTTGCAACATGTGTTGTTGCTCTTGCAACATCTCCTCTCATGAAAATCACGTTGCAACAGGGATTATTGCCAAAGATTCGGTAACTGTGTTCGCTTAAAAGGGAGGGACTTTGATAGAGTACTGATTGTGAATTGAAAATTTCCTGATTGGGACTCAGAAAGAGGTCCTCAACTAACTGTTGATAATGGTGGAGATACAACTCTTTTATCTGAAAATTTAATCTAACTTATAAATACAATTTTAACTTTTTGTCAACACATATATGATAACTTTATTTTGTTATACTCATGACAACTATATGATATAATAACCTAAAATATCGATATTGGAGCTCATCAAAATTAAATTCGTCAAAGTAATAAATAAAGTTATTAGTTATAAAGAATGAAACTGATTTTATAGCCGTTCTAAATTTGTTGATCGATTTTCTCTGATTTCTAATTTGAGTATTAAAAGTGTATAAAAAATTAAAATAATTACAAGATACATTATTTTCATTTAATGTTTCTTTTTTAAAATAAAAGTAGACTCATGTGCTATCTCTTGTTAACTATTCAATATATAGCAAGTGAAAGTTATTATTATTCAAAAAAAAATTAAATAACATATTCATTACAAGTCATGAAAACTATTATGTTTACAATTTATCTATGCCTATCTCTTTCTTTTTGAAAATTTATCTCTCTCATTACACGTGTCAAACCTCTCTTGATTCTACTTAAAAAAAAAAAATTTGTACAAATCTATTAGTTGTTACTAAATTTTAAATGCATATATGCTAGATCACGTCATTAAAAAAATTATATGTTTTAGATCATAAAAAATAGTAAATAAGAGGATCACTTGTGAAAACATGAAAAAAAAAAATTATATGTTTTAGAGATGTAATCATGGTTAACCACATGGAAAAAAAATGCAAAATGATGCTATTATATGTAACATTGGGCATAGTTTTCATGGAATCGACATGCATAGGCTGGAGACATATCCAAGGATAAGAAAAATAAGAGTCAAAATAGTTAATAATCTGATTGACCGCTATCTGTTTTCTTTGACTAATGGTATCTTTGTCTTGTTTGAGAACCAAAACCAACTCTTTAACCCAGGGTTCTCCTTAACCAATCACTCAATAGCACAAATGGAGTTGTGGAATCAAAAAATGAGCAACATGTATGGGAAACAAGTATATATGTTTTGCGGAAGCACCTTGATGAGGTGGTGGTCTGACTTCATCTTACCATGTTTAATGGAGAAATTAAGTGACAAGTTAACGGAGTTGACGCAGTCTCAAGCAGATTACATGGGGGTCGCAACTGAGAGCCCGTATAAACAAGACGAATATCACTATTGATCAACCCAATATTTTACAAGTTGAGAGGAACTAAATTATAAAAAAGTACCTGTTTTGATTGCATAATATTGGAATTAGATTTGTTGGACTCTCTCTTTGTTTAGGTTTTCTATTTGTTGATTTTCTCTGATTTCTAATTTGAGTATTACAAGTGTATAAAAAATTAAAATAATTACAAGATACATTATTTTCATTTAATGTTTTTTTGTTTAAAATAAAAGTAGACTCATTTGCTAACTCATGTTACCTCTTTTTCAATATATAGCAAGTGAAAGCTATTGTTATTAAAAAAATAATAATAAAATTTAAACATATGCATGACAAGTCATGAAAACTATTATGTTCATAATTTCTCTCTCTCTCTCTTTCTCTTTAAAAAATTATTTCTCTCATTACACGTGTCAAACTTCTCTTGATTCTACTTTTAAAAAAAAAAAAAAAACTTGTACAACATCTATTAATTGTTATTGAATTTCAAATGCATATATGCTAGATAATGTCATAAAAAAATATATGTTTTAGATCATAAAAAAAGTAAATAAGATAATCACTTATGAAAATAATAAAAGTATTTCTAGAACATTTTTTTTATAATGATAATCATATAACAGTATTTAATTAATTACATTATTTACATTTAAAATTTTAAGCTTTAATGTACATATGAAAATAACAATCCATTCCCTTTCTATATAAAAATAACCGAATAATAGAATAACAAGGGACCAAACTTGATGAATATATAATTTTCTTATTTATTAATGATTAAAGTAATTTATTTCTTTAAAATACATAATTATTTCACGTGTTCAAGTTAATTGATGTTTTCAGTGTAAAACGGAATTAGAAAAACTATACTATTTTAGAAATACTAATATTCATATTATTTATAAATGACAACATATGAATATAAGATCGTTAAATTTTGTTATGATGGAAATTAATTTTATTTATATGAACGTACAATGCTAGAAAAGATAAATACAATAGTAAGTTGAAAAATTATATTCTTCTTGTTCCTTTCATGGAAAAAAGAATGATTTTTTTCTTTTAATGGATCTTCTCCTTTTCTTTCTTTAACACTTTATTTATTTTTATATGAGTCATTTGAAGAAAAAAAATCTCTTTTTGAGAGAAAGGGATGAAAATAATTTATTTTTGATATTTCAATCAATTTTTCAGATATATTTACTTATTGATGTACAAAAGTTATGGGATGAAAAAGATTTTGAGAGAAGAAAATCTCCTTTTGAGTCATTCTTGTGTTCCTTGATCCTCAATTAACATTTGGAGTCATTGCTAATTATTAAATATTTCTTCCTAATTGTAGTAAATAATTAAGAGTTCTAATTAAAACAAAAATTAAATGTAAAACATGTTTTTGATATGGTGAGCATATAACTTTGGACAAATCCCAATTCAAGTTAAGATTTATTGGACCTTTTAAATTTACTAAGTTTTAAATTTGTATGCATGAATTACGACAAACAGACAATTTAAATCCGATTATGAATAAATTTTATTCAATTTTTTTAGCCTAAAATCAATTCCTTAACTTAGTGGGAGGGGAGGTGTTCCTTCGAACTTGTAGTAACTTCCAAAATTGTTGAATCTATATCAAATAGTAACTTTATTAACTAATATATCTACTTATGAGTCAAAACTTTAGGATCCTAATAACTTTTTGAATTTGCTTTTTGCATATTAGTGGCTGGAGGTGTTACTTTTACTTTATTATCCAGTGTCGATCTGATATTGAATCAGATCAGGAACTGATGTGATTAATTTGAATAATATCCGATTTAAAAAATATAACCAGTTAAATTATGAATACGATTATAAAACTAATACTTCAATATACTGATTCAGATATAAATCTGAACCGATATTATAATATGAAGGTGGCTTCATCATGCACATCAACTGTTTGTTCAAGGGTATTGTTGCATTGGCTTCATTTACTTGTGTATATCTGGCAAAGGCTTTCCAATAGAGATTTAACATGTCATTGATCCTTTGTTGGATGATTTTCAGCCCTTGGATTACATTGGGTGCAGTGCATGGCATCAAAGTCTTTGATTTTCTGACATTTAGAAGACGGAGGAGGTATTGCGTGCTTCCAGCCTCCAGGAGAAGATTCTTCCATTCTTGTCATCTTTCAGGGAGAGCTTAACACGTGTACCGATTGGCATATTAACAACTGTAGGGGCTTAATTGACATTGTGCCGGTTGTGAATTAGGGTTAACATGCCCTTGCTTTGATTTCTACGCTTGCTCGGATCAATGAAGAATAGAGCTATTTTGGATTATCTCTATTATTTTTAAATTTTGATGATCTAAACACAAATTTACAAATAGAATTAGCTCAACAATAGCTCTAATGGAGTTAGTAATATTAATAAAATATTTAATTCATCTCAATTAAAATATATTTAAATATTAAATTAGTACTAAATATAATATAATATAATATTAAATCAGTATTAAATAAAATATTTGTGTAAATATTAAATATAATATAATATCAATTTAAAATATAGATTACTATTAAATAAATATAATATTAAATTAAATATCATATCGTAGTCATTTAAATAATAAATATAATATAATATTAGTTTAAATATTATATTAATATTAAATAAATATAATACCATATTATATTAGTATTAAATATAATATAATATTAGTTTAAACTTTAAATATTAAATGTAATACAGTATTAGTTTAAATGTTAAATGTAATATAATATTAGTTTAAATATTAAATATAATATAATATTAATTTAAATATTATATTAATAATTAAATAACTATAATATCAAATTAGATTAATATTAAATAAAATATTAATTTAAATATTATATTAGTATTAAATAAATATAATATAATATTTTTTGAATATTAAATGTAATATAATATTACTTTAAATATTAGATTGATATTAAACTAAATATTAAATTAAATATTAAGTTAAAAATAAAATAATATTAGTTTAAATATTAGATTAATATTAAATTAAATATTAATTTAAAAATAAAATAATATTAGTTTAAATATTAATATAATATAATATTAATTTAAATATTAGATTGAAGTATTATTGAAAAATATGATGCTTTATATATATTTAACAAGTCATTATAAAAATAAAAGTTAGTTGAAAAAATAAAAATAAAAAAATCATTATTATATTTATTTCCTCCATTTTCTATTTCTAACATAAAATTCAAACAATATTTCTACTAATTCGGAATAGCCAGAGTTAGTGTTATTCTTGAATCTCTTAGGTTAGCACTATTCTCAATCACTAACCCAAAAATCGTTATTCTTCAGCTATTCTTGTACTATCCAAACGTACTACATATGGCGTCGCAATATACCCTTCAAGGTGTTCCAGGATGTATCATACCCTCTTGAGAGCTAATTGGGCGTATTTGCATTGTACCCGAGCTGCATCTTTATGCATTCATGCACAGGCTCGAATTAATGCACCTTCTGTCAAATTAACATGTCATGTAGAGTCGTTTCATGTATAAAAACCCTTATTCAAGCCCTCAAGTCTCAATTTTGCTTGACTTAGCTTATTTGACTTGTCACCTTTCCTTCTTCTTGGGCTCGATTGGTGACAGAGAAGAAGCATTAGGCTTGAGAGAAGGCAACAAGACAACGGACCCAAAACAAAGGAGAGAGAGATTTTATAACCCGGGAGAGAAGGAGACGCGCAAAGTCAAAGCCCAGAGAGCAGGTGCGTAGATCGCGCACCTAAACACGATTAATCGTCGCGATGGGACGGGAGCAGGTCGAGCATCACGGTCGGCAGCGCAAGAGAGAGAGAGGGCGAGATCCCTCCTTTTCTCCTTCGCGCGAGAGAGAGCGACAAGGTAAAGTTTGAACGGTGAGGCCCCCAGCCGACAGAGAGAGGGTTCCCTTTTAAGGAGGGGTGCTTTGAGATTCGTGTGAGCCAAATTGAAGAGCTGAGATTATTCATAAAAAGAAATTAACATGGTTCTAAATTGAACTTATTTAATCAAAGCACTTTCAACTAAGCACAAATCGATGTAAGCAAATTTTAATACATAATTTCGAATGTCTAGTTGCGTAATTTCTAAGATTAAGTTATAACTGAATTTAATTTAATTTTAATAACCTTATTATTTTAATTAAACATCTCATTCTTAATACCTCGTAAATTTAAAATATCTAAGTATCAGAATCTCACGTGTACAAATTAATTTCCTTAATTTGTAAGTTTTAAATTGTTTTAATAAACAACTTCATGTATTTTAATTGTTCTTTTTAAATTGCTAATATTTATTTTCCCTATTTTTAAACGTGTTGTGAAATTTGTATTTTAAATTACGTACATCTTTAACATTCCATCGTTATATTTATTTATTTCGAATCTATGCGTCAAATTATTTTTTTAGATTTAATTTAATAATTTGAAATCTGTATGTTGGTTTAATAAATATCTTTTAAAAATAAATATCATTCTTATATTAACTAAAATTTTAACTAGTCTAGATTTTATTATCGAAAATTTATTTCAATTTCCTTTTAATCATTGTTTATAATTATTTAATGATAATTTAATTATGGGTTATAACACGGGGATTGCTCTGGCTGTGTTTTGAGTGGAGGCAGCGACGGTAGGGACAGGGTGGGCGGAGGCGGCGGTGACAATATCCCAGGTAATGGATAGTTGTACAACACTTGGAGCTGCATAACTATTGTGTCAGACTGCCGCTGTCTTTGATTCAGTCGAGCTATTTTTGCGAAGTAATAGCCGACAGCTGATCCCCATAAGAATTCCACCAATAAACAATCCTAATTTAAAAAAAAAAAGGTACAACAAGAACGAAATTACAAAAAAGATGTCAAGAAATAAAAATCTTGGAGAAATAGTGACATAATAATCTTGAAAATCTAAAAAAATAAATAAATAAATCTAACCAAGTTTGCTTGTTTTTATTAAAATCCATAACTTGTTTTCATTTGTCAACTTTTCTTAGAATATGCGTGACAATCAAGATCAACAAAGTTACCGATAATGCAATTAGGCTAAAATCCTTTCAATTTTCATTAAGAGATAGGACTAGAGCATGATTATTCTCATTACTGCCTGACAAAAACTCTCCTTATCCATAACTTGTTTTCCATTTTTATAATATGAAAACTTGATATAACCTATTAATACAATTTTAACTTCCTATAAGAGTGAAACTAATTTTATAGCCGTTCTAAATTTGTTGATTTTCTCTGATTTCTAATTTGAATATTAAAAATGTATAAAACTAAAATAATTACAAGATATATTTTTTTCATTCAATGTTTCCTTTTTAAAATAAAAGTAGACTCATTTGCTAACTCCCATGTTAACTCTTTTTCAATATATAGCAAGTGAAAGCTAATATTATCCAAAAAGAATAAAAAATAAAAATAAAAATTAAATAACACATGCATTACAAGTCATGAAAAACTATTCTATTCACAACTTCTCTTTGTATATCTGTTACTCTTTGAAAAATTCTCTCTCATTACACGTGTCAAACTTCTCTTGATGCATAAAAAAATAGACTTGTACAACATCTATTAATTGATATTAAATTTCAAATGCATGTATGCTAGATCATATCATTAAAAAAATGTTTTAGATAATAAGAAAAGTAAATAAGATAATCACTTATGAAAACAATAAAAGTATTTCTAGAATATTTTATTTATAATGATAATCATATAATAGTATTTAATTAATTACATTATTTATATTTTAATTTTTTTAAGCTTTAATGTACATATTAAAATAACAATTCATTCACTTTCCACTATATATAAAACAGGCTAAAAATAGAATTACAAGGGACGAAACTTGATGAATATATAATTTTCTTATTTATTAACGATTAAAGTAATTTATTTCTTTAAAATACATAATTATTTCACGTGTTCAAGTTAAATGATGTTTTTAGTGTAAAACGGAATTAGAAAGACTATACAATTTTAGAAATACTAATATTCATATTGTTTACAAATGACAACATATGAATATAATTAAGATTGTTAAATTTTGTGATGATGGAAATTAATTTTATTTATATGAACATACAGTGCTAAAAAAGATTAATACAATAGTAAGTTGAAAAATTATATTTTTCTTGTTCCTTTCATGGAATCACGGGTAATTATTAAATATTTTTCTTCCTAATTTTGGTAATTAACTAAGAGTCATAATTAAAAATAATAATTAAATGTCAACATGTTTTTGATATGGTGGGCATATAACTTTAGTTGGGTTAATTTACGTCGTTTTGGTTCAAATTACTTTGGACAAATCCTCATTCAAATTATGATTTATTGGACCGTTTGAATTTACTAAAAATTTGTATGCATGAATTACGACGAACAGAAAATTTAAATCCGACTATGAATAAATTTTATACAATTTTTTTAAACTAAATCTAATTCCTTAACTTAGTGGGAGGGGAGATGTTCATTTGAATTAGTAGTAACTTTCAAAATTGTTGAATCTATATCAAATAGTAACTTTATTAACTAATATTTATCCACTTACAAGTCAAAACTTTAGAATCGTACTAAATTTTTGAATTTGTTTTTGCATATTAGTGGTTCTGGAGGTGCTACTTTTATCTTATTATCCGACTTTGATCTGATAATGAATCAGATCGGAAACTGATTTGATTAATTTGGATAATATATAGTTTAAAAAAATAGAACTAGTTAAATTATGAATATGATTATAAAATTAATACTTAAATTTACCAATTCAAATATGAATATGAACCGATATTGTAATACGAATTTGATTAATATGGATGAAACAAAATATGACCAATTTGATAATATGGATGAATAAGACCAAATACCATCTATTTTATGTTAAAAACAAATAAACAAAATAAGGCCAATTTGATAATATGGATGAAACAAGTACTATTTAAGATTTTGCATCCAATCTGCGTTACAAACAAAATAAGACTGATATGGTGTGACGGGTTAATCTGAGTTTCTCGAAATAAGACCAATATATATATCCCTTCTGTCCTATTGATCGAAATCAGATGTACAAATAAACTACAAAAAATAATCATCAATTAAGCATAAGAAAATGAAAAACAAGGAACGCCTAAGATTTCAAGGCTGCCCTTCTTGATTGGCACCAGAAAGATCAGATGTGTTCTTCTTATTGCAAATAACCTCTTGCGATTGTTCTTGTTGCTGTGCACTTCACACTTTAGGGTAATTGTCATTTTCGGATTAATTTTAGAACTCGTGTTTTCCTTTTCTTTTTTCAAACCAGTAGCATCGATATCAGCTTTTTTTTTTTTTTAGAACTCGCGTGCTGTGTTGGGCTACTGTGTTCTCAGGTTTGCTCGCAAAAAGGGGTTGTTCACTCGGTGTTGACATGGTTGGTTTCTTTTGCTTTTGTTGTTGCTGTTGCTCGGATCTAACTGCCAGGCAAAGATTAGAATTTAGAAAAAGAAAGAAGCAAGAGAAGGGAGATGCTTAAGAGAGGTTTTCTTGCGTGGTTTTCTCTATTTTTGAACAATTTGCGTGCAGTTAGAGGAGTTGCGGTAGTCTTTTAAGCAAAACTGTCTCGTATTGGAATTTGACCTGAAGCCCGTTTCAATACAAGAGCTATAGCTGCCCAATAAAAGCCCAAAATTAATTGCAATGGGCTCTAATTATAAAGTCATCCAATAAAAGACCAAAATTAATTGCACTACTAGGCTCTAATTATGAAGTCATCGGCCTTGTGGGCACAGTTTTTGGTGGGTTGACTGCAACGAAATCATTGTTTGTAAGGAATTTACAAAATATTAATTTTGTCTTGCAGTCCAGGCAACAATCTCTCGAACAACCGTGTAATGGATCCACCACCACTCCTCGGAACTCCCAAGAAGGAACAACAACTAATTTTTATTTTATTTTAAGGTTAGCGGCATAAACCGCTAACATTTGTATTGATAAAAAAATAGCAACTAATTTTATCCAGGCAACAATATATTTGTGAACTTTAAAACTTATCGAATTAGCTTCAAACGATGCATATAAACTGTTAAAATCGATCTACTTCAAGAGTGATGAGTTTACATGTTAATAAATTTTCAAACTAATTTAATATTTAAAGTGAAGCGGTATAAAAATGATTAAAAATAAACACATTAAAATTAATTTATAAACCATTTTATTTTTACCACTTGACTTTATATTAAATTAGTTTGAAATTTATAAATTTGATATGTAAACGCATCACTCGTATTGATTTCAACAATTTTTTTTTTATGGTTGGCGAGAAACCACCAAGCAAATTTTATAAATAATAAAAGGATTCAATTACACAAATTTTCGAAAAATAAAACAAAAACGGAAGCCGACCTACCACAGTAATGACTATTATTTGGTCTAAATTGCTAGACCCAATAATTGCCCTCTAGGTCCCTTATCTAAAAAAGAAAACAATGAAAGAATTGGGTGGACGCTGAATCGTAATTACTGATGCCTATCCATTTTGAAGCCAAAATGCGATCTCCCCAATTGCATTGATGGCCAGTTGTGATGCCAACCGTCGCTTGTTTGAGAAGAGTCTTCTATTGTGCTCTCTCTAGAGTGCCCAAACTCCCCCCGCCCATACCACATCCTATCTTTCTTTGGTTGTCTTTGACAGAGTATCCCTCACAATTTTCCACACATGGATAATTGAAGTGGCGCCGTGTATGACACGGCAACTGAAATAAGAACATAGACTTTGCCAGAAAGCTGCCGCAAAGCCGCATTCCCATAGCATGTGATCCCTTATCTCCTCGATATTAATTCCACATAGATGGCATCCCAATTGCACGTTACATCCCCTCATGCTTAGCACTTCCTGTGTCAGGATTTTATTATCCAAAATTAACCAGACAAAGATTCTTACCTTCATTGAAATTTTAATTTTCCAAAGAAACCCGTAATAAGGACAAATAAGTCTCTTTTGGTGTAAAAACCTGTATGCCAATGATGTAGTAAAGATTCCTGACTCTGTCCATCGCCATCGCACCCCCCATTCCATTCTATAGAACATCTCATTAAAGGCCCCAGATTTACTAGGTCGTTGAGGAAGAACGAGTAGTCCTGATTGACCACTAGCTGGGCTGCTGAGTTTATGCCATAGAGCATACGAACTGCGGTGGACCACAAGCTGTCTGGCCTACTTGAGATTATCCAAAGCCACTTTGCCAGAAGTGCTTCATTTTGGGTTTGCAAATTAATGATTCCAAGCATCCATTTTCCTTTAGATTACACACTCTTTCCCAGTTTACCAGGCAATTTATTCCCCTGCAAATGTCATTTCCCTTCCATAAGAAATTCCGCCGCATTTGATCAATGTGCCTGACCACTCCTACTGGAATCCTCAATGCTTGCATGAAGTGTAACGACATTGCCGATATCACTGCTTTGATGAGTGTGACCCTCCCTTCGTACGATAGGAAATTGGAAGTCCAGCCCTCCATCTTACTCTGCACCGCACTAATAAGTGTTTGGTAGTGAATTTTCCTGGGCCATTTGTTTGGCAAAGGTAGCCCCAGATATCTAATCGGCAATTGTGATGGTGGTGAGCCAATGATACTTTGAATTGCTTCTCATCTGCTGTTCGGTATTACGATCGGGACAAAGGTGCTCTTTGCCTGATTGATTTTTAGTCCCGTTAGTTCCGAGAAGTATTGGAGGACTCTGGTGATGACCTTCAGCGTTTGCGGGTGCGCCTCTGTGATTATCAACGTGTCATCTGCAAACTGTATCGTTTGGGGTTGCATAAATATCGGTGAGGGCATAACCGATTCGGCCCTATGCAAGAATCTTTGTAGAGAGTCCGCTACAAGAATGAACAACATTGGAGATAGTGGGTCCCCCTGTCTCAATCCTCTTTTGTGCTTGAAGTAAGATGTCAGTGTCCCGTTAACCCTGATTGCTGACGATGATGTTCGCAAGATTTCCAATATCATAGAAAGCCATCTGGGAGGGAAACCCCTTTCGATCAAGAGGTTTGTCAAATAGGTCCAATCAACCGTATCGAAAGCTTTTTCGAAATCCACCTTGTATAGAACCGCTGGAAGTTTTTGCTTTGTGCAGAAATTAAGAAATTCCCTAGCCGACAGGAAAGATTCCATTAATGATCTGCCCTTAACGAAAGCCGTCTGATTTGGTGCCACTAGGTACGCCAAGTGAGGTTGCAATCTATTCGCAAGGATTTTGGTTAAAATCTTGGAAATTGTGTTGATAACACTAATTGGTCTCAGGTCGGATACTTTTTTTGGGTCTGACTTCTTTGGGATTAAGATGACGGTAGCTCTATTCAAAATCCGAAAGAGGCCCGGCCTGTTCCCGAAATCTCCAATAAGATCCATGACATCACTTTTAATTATTTCCCAGAAGTTCTTGTAGAATTCAATTGGCAAGCCATCCGGTCTGCTCGCTTTTCCGGATGGCATGCCATTTATTGCTAGCCAGACCTCTCTCTCCGTTATTGGGTTATCCATAATTTTCAGTTCTTCCGTGTGACTGGTGCCCACTCTACCCTCCAGACTAAACGGCCTCCAATCCGCGATATTCTGACCTAATAGTTGCTGAAAGTGGTTCCTTAAGAACATAGGCAGTTGGTCTGTAGGTATCGTTTCCTCATCCTCCGTCTTGAGAGACAGAATTGTATTTGTGTTCTTTCTGCCATTTGTGAGATTTCAACAATTTAGATGCATCTTTTAAAGTCAATTCAATAGATTTTGAAATTAAGTTTACAAAAAGACTTGGTGAGCTTAAGAGCACCCTAGTTCTACTCATATTTATATATTTATTTTTTATTTTTTAAACAAAGAAATCATTCATTGTGACATTTTTTATATCTCTTAGTTGTACTAACAAGAGTTAACTAACAAGTTTTTTTATACATTTTTTTTTCTCGTAGAAATATCTCCAACTATTAAATTCACTTCCAACATGTCTAATTCATCCCATATGGTTTATAAATATGAATTTAACCAATTAAATATATTTTTTTTATTGTTACCAGTGTGGACATATATTTGTCCCTCATTTAATGTGAATTTATTTCTTATATACATTTATGTTTGTATTTATGTTGGTAGCGGGATATCCGCACCAAACCAGAAATAAGTCGGATATATGACGTTTAATTTGTTGAGCCTTGTGGTCCTAACTGAGAATTTTTATGAAGAGAGATACCAAAGCCGGACAGGAACCATTTTTACTGGTGCCGCATTGGTGGCTGCTCTCATAAATTCATAATCCTTTGGTTTGCTTACTGTAAAACAGGGGTATATACTGCATTCATGCATGACATCATTGTACTTAAATCCGGCATCTACGCTGCCGAAATTTTTATTAATACCATTTCAAAAAAAAAATCAAAACAACACTGAAATTGGAGAATTTAAAAAATACCCGTTCCTTTAATTCAATATGCAACTTCATTTTAAGGGGAGCACAGATTGAATTGGAGACACCCCTACAAATCCAAATATCAGTATAGTGCATCTTTTTGTTTTTGGGTGCCTTCAATTCAATCTGTGGTCTTTGGTATTTTTCGAATTCTCCATAATTTTTTTTTACAGTGGTATTAATAAAAATTTCTGTTTATGCTGCCTCTTAACCATATTTTTTTAATGTAAAATATATTTTGAAGCCTCCTATTTTTTTTTCATTTCTTATTTATTCTTGACAACTTTTTTTCGCGATGTAGAATTATGAACAAAATTAAATTCTGGTCGAGCGGATTCTAATTAACTCTTTTTTTTATATAAATTGAATGGATTCGAAGTTGACCAAAAAAAAAAAAAAATCAGGTATGTAATTGAGCTCAAACTAATTCGAACTCCGCATAAGTTCAATTACTAGATTTTTGTATTTAATTATAAAAGTGACACACAATAATTCTATTATCATCCAGCGTTAATCAGATTCAATAGGAGACAATAATGAAATCAATAAGTAATTTGAAATTCAGAGACTGAACATGCAGTGAAAAAAGAATTAAGTAATTTCATTTCCTATTCTCTGTTTCAATAATGGAACGAAACAGAGAAATAATTCGGCCTTGTCATGATAAATTTTTTGAATAATAGAAATGATATCTACCTTGATTTGAATCAATTTGAAAGACATTTAGATTTTCATCAAAGCATTGAAAATTTCAAGGCTGAAGTTTATATAAATTATGAAGAATTAACAATTAAAATCTGAGGCAGGACTGTGCAGGAGCACAGAGTCTCTCTGCTTACAAATGAGTTTAACCGAAGGGAAGAATGTGAAATCTGATACTTGGCCGCAGCAATTTCATATTCATTTAGTGGATAGTTTCTTTTAGCCAGTGTTATGCTTAACTGGATATATGCTGATTTTGTCGTTATGCTTTGGTTATATGTTTTGTTATATTGTAGGTGTTGTTTTAGCTAAGTAATATTGAACTTCGTAATATGTAGTTGCTTGTTCTAAAGCAAAACTGGTACCATTGATATCAGTACTTGCCAAACAATATAAAGTTTCGTTTCTGAAATTGGTGGAGCACTGGACTAATCTACTATTATATAAAAAAAAAAAAACAATTAAAATATGAATTGATTCAAATTCGATACACTTCCAATTTAAATAATTGAGAACATATTTATAATTTTTTTATTTAATTATATGAACGTTGCACACTAGATTGAGATTTTTTTTAAATAAAAATAATTTTAATTATTTTAATGAAACAAGCACCATTAATTTGATTTTTATAAAAAAACACTTCCACTGATTCTAGAAATTGATAGAGAAAAAAATTTAATTTAGTTTTAGTGAATCTAAAATTGGTTATTTCTACTTATTCTTTCTTCACTGATTTTTAAGATTGATGAAACTGCTTTTTATAAAAATCAATTTAATAGTACTTTTTTCATTAAAATAATTAAAATGGATTCTATTTAAAAAAAGAAAATCCTAGATTGAAGACCGCCATTACAACATATGAAACTTCAAAAGGCCAAGTGAAGCGACATGGAATATTAATTAATTCTCATCGTAAATTCCGGATAATATTCCAAAAAAATATTCTATTTCAACCGCAAGCAAATTAAAACAGTACCAAAATCTGATGTATCATGCTCGCAAAATCGTCATTCCTGAAGCGTGACCTCAATAATGAATGCATGAACGAGATTTTCACCAAGAAGAAAATAACTGCGTTCAAATGTGAAGCGCATGAGCCCCACAAAAACTTTTCCATGCTGGTGCATGCAGCGGTGCTGGTGCCAAGTGCCATAGATACAATATGACATGAATATAATGTTGCCAGATAAGCATGCAACAGCAATGCTGAAGGGAAAGGGAAATTAGAAGGGGACCCCTCTCAAATTAAAGTTACGCCCAGTGGTGACAAGGAGACAGTGATCAAGTCGGTACAGTAAAAAAGCAAACGGAAAAGAAAAGAAAAGAAAAGCAGAGCAGGTGAAAGAGAAAGAGAAAGGGAAAGGGAAAGAAACAAACAGTTTGGGGGCCACCAGAGATAATACATATGATATAGAAGGTGCTACTCTCCGTTGCTGCTGTACTTGGATAAGGGACCCACTATTCAATGTCTTTCACCTTTTTTTTTTATTTTTTTATTTTCATATGCAATGCATGTGAATCTCTCCTGAGTATCAGCATGATTCAGCTGAAATCTGGTGCCATTACTATACAGTTTTGTGATAGCCAGGTACCCCGTCCCCCCCCCCCACAAAAAAAAAAAAAAAAAAAAAATTTAAATGTTACTGTTTGAAATATGGTAGAAAAATATACCTCTCCTAATGAAAGGATCTCAATAGGACCGTTTAAAGTAGAGATGCCTAGATGGCCTTCAGATTTGAGGTGATGGTAAATTGGTAATGCTTCAAATTTGAGGTGAAAATTTTGGATAATTCGTATCCTCTCAGGTATTGCAGAGGATTACTCTTACGGAGGCAACATTATTGAGCTTTGAGATACGTGCCAAGTTAGTAAAAGATTCCTTTATCAAATATTGGAGAGGATGTGAATTCAAAATTTTCAAGGTTATATATGAGGCCACATATCTAACTTGGCAGCCCATAGCCAAGAATCTAAAAAAATATATATGAGGCCATCTACAACTTAAATGAATTTGAAAATTTGAAACTTTTATATGTATACGTACACATCACTCAGAGAAATTGAGATCCGAGAAATTTCAATTCCGAATTTTATAACCCTGAAATCTCACTTTTCTCTTCTTTCTCTCTCCTCAAATATTTGAAGAGAGAGAAAGAGGAGATAGGAGAGAGACAGAGAGAAACTTAAGATTTCAGGTTCAGAAATATGGGCTAGAATTTCAGCCGATTTAGACTTCTCGTAGAGTAAATTAATTTTAACAGTTTAGATTCATCATTTGAAATCACTTCGATTGATTTTGAAGTTATGCTCACCAATTTTTTTAGTGAGCATAGTGCATGCTAACTTTACTCTTATTAAATATATGTATAGCAAATTTATAATTTAATAAAACTTTAATATTAAAAAAAAAAGCTAATAAAAGACTGAATGTATTTTAAATCAATTCAAATTTGATACATGTAAATTGTAATATTTAAGAAATGAAGAACGTACCGGTAAATTCATTTTTATTATTTGAAGTAATGATTTCAAGGTATCAACAAATGTAAAAAAAGAAAAAAAAATTGAATACATCCGTAAATGCAATTTTTTTTTTTTTTTTTCTTCTTCATTTCGGCGAATGTGGAATCTAAGGATGTCCAGGACCCAAATGATTTTAATTTTTAAAATATGTATCCTTGGGAGTAGGGTGGCAACCAGCTATCTCGTTACGAGCTGACTCGTTTGATCAGTTACGAGTGAGTTGATTTTAAGACTCTGAATTGAAATCTCAGTTTGAAATTGTCACGGGTTGAACTGAGCTAGCTTGCGCTGGATCTTATTTCAAGAAGAAAATAAAAATTTCAAACTATTTTGACTGAGTTAGATCGAGCTAAACTAAGTAGAAAAGTATAAAATGCATACAAATTCACAAATTAATACCTAGCTGAGCTAGCTCACGAGCTGGCAAGCAAACTAGGCCCTAGCTGAAATTCGTTAATTCTAGATCAAAATAGTGGCGAACTAACTTGTTAATAGCTCAATCCAGCAACAAACGAGCTATTAACTAGGAAGTCAAATGTAAGTCATGATCAAACTACGAGCTTTTCTGCCACCCCTAAATTCCTTCCCTACAGTAACTTATTAGTCATCAGGATAAGTTGAGGTGACTCGTATAATAAAGCAAGCAACTTATTTTTAAAATTCTTAAACATTGTCCAATAAACTATTTTTTATTGTTGAACTTTAGAGAATCTCTGCAATCTTTAACTTCATTACTTTCACTTGTAACCAAGCCCAGTATATATATACTATCATGCGTTGATAATTTGGACTTGTGCCAAAAGCTACAATTTTTCTATTCCATTAATATAATCTCACTTCAGGTTCTGGATTAAGTAATTGGCAGCACACTACACCAATACACCATCATGCGTTGATATTTGGAACTTTTGACAAAAGCTAAAATTTACAATTACCGACAGTTCCTACTTATTTCTCACCATTGTTAAAGTAAAAAGGGCACCGCTTTATTCAAATAGCCGGTCGGCGTGGGTAAAGAAGCCTGTTTTGCCTTGATTTAACTGTCATCTGGATTGGATTGGTTGTATATTTACTTGGGCCCAATACTTTTACCCGTTTAGTTCATCGAATTTTGGATAAACAAATGACACCAAAAAAAAAAATCAGTTCCGCAAATTTATATGAATCATATGCTGATGAAATTCATGCTTAATTTAATAAGCGAGTTAATTAGATGAATATATAACTTAAGAATTCAAAAACATACAGTTTTTGAAAGAAAAATAAAGGTCAAGCTTTTAAATTTCCTACTCTTGTTATTACAATAAATGATTTTTTTCATCTAAATTTCAAATCCATAGTCTTCTACATAGAGATCATATGTATTTAACTACAAAAATGAAATAGTATCTGTGAGGGTAAAAAAAATACTATTGCCAATAGTACACCAACAGAAACGTCTCATTTCTAAGCGTATTGGTATTACCAACAAAAATATCTGTGACGATACTGTTAGCAAAAAGTATTTTACCCTCACGAATACTGTCATATTTTTGCATGGGACCACTAGATCAAAAACTAGTTCTTATATATACTTAATTTAAGTGAATATTAAATTTTAGTTACTAGCAATTATCCATTCATCAGGTAATAGATAAAAAATTCCTCATTTCAATGAACAAATTCAATTTCATATTTGACTATCTCCATGGTAAAAGGTGAATTTGTGTCCTTGCTTTTTTGCTAGTTTGCTTGCGTGACTCGTTGACTATGATGATAAATTTCAAAAGCAAATGAAAAATGCTACTTGTCACTGGGAGCTTTGACTCAAATTTTAACTGAAATTTGATATAATATTAATCCCTGAAGATGCATTATGAATCTTAAAGTTCACGGATTGACATTTTAAGAATAGAATAAAGCAAATTGTCATAACACACAACAATGGAAAACAACAGATGGAACAAAATTAAAGGTTGAATTTATGCCAGAGAATTTTTTTTTTTCAAATGAAAAATAAAAAAAAGGTGAATGCAAGAGTAACGAATTACGATAAAGAGCCGTAACAACCCCCTTAGCTTTTTCGTTTGGTTGGTTCTCTTTGAATTCAGATTATTCTTTCGTTTTTCTTTTGTATCTTTTTCCTCATTGACTGAGTGCTTCCAATCATCTCATTCTCAGGGAAGAATCAATCAATGTCCTCTATTATAATTCTCTATTGCGTACAGTAAAATTTTTGAAAATTTTGATTTGTTAAATTTGTTATGTTTAATGTAATAAGAGGAGAGTTTCAATGCCTCATGTTTTTTATACCTCATCATATTTCATAATTTATATCTTCGTTTTGAAAGTTTAAATTGTCGATCTGAACTGTTTAACATTATATCCATACTAAAATATGGTTGGCAGATAAAATTTTATATTTTTACTATTTTTTAAGATGGGTAGAAAATCATTGTTTTTTGAACGGTTCAAAAACAATGATTTTGTACCTATCTTAAAAAATAGTAAAAAAATTTCAAAAATTATAAAATTTCACCTTAGGCTTATTTTAGTTTTAGTATAAATATCATGTTGAGCAGTTCGAATTAATAATTTAAACTTTAAAAACAAATATATAAAATATGAGATATGATGAGGTATGTAAAATATAAAGTGTTGGATCCCTTCTCATATAATAATTTAATGTTGTTTACAGTTTAGACAACGTGTGATATTATTGAGCAAAAGTTAATGAATTCTTTGTTAGGTTATTGTAAAAATTGTATGATTTTGCAATTTATTTTGAAATAACAGAGTAATAGAATCCTCGACAGGAATCGCCTTTACCAGAAGTCCCCTATTTAAGCACTCAAAATTCAGACAAGCCATGTAAACATATAGAGAGAGAAAGAGACAGAGAAATGATGGCCTTAGATAACACTTTTCTATTTTCAACCCATTCCTTTGGACATGGCGACGCCAATGAGCTGCTACTAAATCCCCTTGGTAAAATTTCATCCTACGAATTTCTAATTGTCAAATGCAATTTTCAGTTATATATGGGTTGTTTTGAAATTTGTGTTCCCTCTTGGTTGTAGAAATGGAGTGTACATTAGGTGGCATTTTAGAAGATGATACTTTCTCTTGGGTTGAAAGTAGCAAGAGAAGAAGATTAACCCCATCTTGTTTAAACGATGCATTTCCAACGGGTGAAGATTTAAATGACATTCTTCAGGTAATTAAGTATAAATTATAGTACATTTGCTAAAATATTATGAACTAGTGGTGCATGAGAGTTTACTTTTGTAGAAAATGTAATGAAAAAAAAACAGAGCATTTTTTTTCATGCAAACCCAGTTTCTGATTTGGAAAATTCTCCTTGATAGAAATCATCATTTTCATTTCTTTTAAGAGAATAAAAAACTAGAATATATATCTATATGGTCTCTCATATATACCTTATTCAATATATAATTTAACAAACAAACCTTCATTTTCTTAGATATTTTTCATGTCTAGTTTATAATTTGGATTTAACATGGTAAGAAATTGCCCACCGACTCATAAGAAAAATATTTGTAAGTTTCTTTTAAAAAGACTTATACAGTGGTTAGAAGTAGCTAGGTAGTGCTAATATGTATTTTATGTCATTAAAAGCATGTGCACCAGAGGATCTCATTATTTTTTTTTAAATATTTTCAGAGTTTCTGGGATTCAAATGGTTGTGGAGAAATTTCAAACGGTACCAATGGAACCGAACAAGAACAAGAGAGAAGCTTGCTCTTAGGTACAGTGTGAGCTGATTCTTTTTTGCAATGGTTTTTTCTCCCTGTCTGATTAGTGGTATTCTTAGAAGGTGCATCTATTATGGAAGCCTACTTGAGACTAAAAGACAAAAAGGTGTTGAATTAATTATTCAGGGGCTAAAATAATACAATAGGTCGCCTGTCATTTCCCTCGTGTCTTTTGTAGGACCTACTTATTCTAAAATTCAAATTATAAAGCCCGCTGTAATATGTATATTTTATTAGGGTTGATTATAAAATTCATGCATGATTTGCGCATAATTATACACATAATCTAATTGGGCCCTAAACACCTCTTTGTTAGATTTCCCTTTTAGAAGCAATTGCAAATATATGCAATTTAATAAAAATAACAGACATAAATAGTTCATTACAGCATTACCTGACAACAGTTACCCTTTTTATTGCTTGCAGAGGGGCCCACTGTTCAACCAATAACTTCCCCACAATTTCACGAAGAATCTCTCTCTTCTGACTCCTCTCAAATTGAATCTCTGACACTGGACCCACCAACAAAACAAGCAAGTTGCTCAATACCTCAAGTCATTCTTTCCCCTTCCATTCCATTCAAAAACGAAAATTCCACACGTAAAGGTAAACAATCCAGCATTGAGCTTGAACAAATTCATCATAATTAATTAATTAATTTATAGTAACGCAGGCATGCATGATTCCTTTTTGTAGAAATTGAAAGGGAGAGAGAGAGAGGTAATAATAGAAAAAAGAAACACAAAATTGGAACAATATCTCCATTTGTTGTGGTGAAACCAGGAGGCTTAGAAGGATGTGTTACACTTGATGAAATAAACAGAAAGCTCCTAACAAGACCGGCCAAACCGGTACGCCATCCGGTTGGAGAGTTCGCATGCGTACCGCGTGGCTCTACAAGTGGGCCCGGCTTGTCAGGAAAAAATGTTGTTAGTCTTGTAAGGATTCACACTAAGGGAAACGGCACTATTACTATTATAAGAACAAGAGAATAATTGTTCTTCATGGATCCGAATCTGCTGCGATCCTTACATGTGAACAATAGTTTATAATTTCTGTTTTTTAAAATCCAGCTATTGATTTGTTTCAAGATATGTGCACATAAAAGCTAATTAATTAGAGATACATGCACAGAAAAAAATTGAACAGCTGAATTTGAAAAAACAGAAATTTCATAAACACTGCTCATGAAATTTGAATCGCAACAGATTTATTTCCGTTCTTCATGGGGTGCGCTAATTCAAGTTAGCAAACTATTTTGAATTCATGTCTAGATCTGTTTCGTGCGCTAATTAACTTCGTTGTTATGAACAAAAGTGTAATTAAAGTATTTGTATAATGGAATAATATTTTAGCTTCTTGTTATTATTAGCATTAATTGGCATTAGAAAACAAATGTTGAATCATGTTGTCTCGACAGGTGCACCAAGAAATAGACATTTAATTTATCTCCTCGTACTTTTAGTAATTACTAATTAATAATTCAAGTAGGAGTGATAACGAGCTGGCTCGTCACGAGTTGGGTCCAGTTTGAACTTGTCACGAGTTAGTTTTTCGAGTCATGAGCGAGCTGACTTTAGAGTTCCGAGTTGAAATTTCAGCTTGAAATCATTATGAGCTGACGAGCTGGCTCTCAGAATCTGACTGGATCTTATTTTAAGAAAAAAAAATTTACAAATTTTTTGAACTGAGCTGGACAGTATAAATTACACACATATTCATACAAATTCACAAATTAATACCTAGCTGAGCAAGCTAGGTTCTAGCTTGAATTTGTTAATTATGGACCGAGCTAATGACGAGCTGACTTATTAACAGTTCAGTCCAATAACAAACGAGCTATTAGTGAGTCAGATACAAGTCACAATCCAACCACGAACTATGAGTTTTTTTGCCACCCCTAAATCCAAGTATCGAATACTTTATACTTGTACATTAATAAGAACGCCAAACTATCCATAAAAAAATGATGAATGGGTGGCTCAATTATTGATCATTAAAGTAAAGTAATTAGATAAAGTTGATTCGTTGAGAGACATAATTAAGCTAAGATCGACAATCCGGACCACCAATGAAGGACTAAGTAGTTTTAGTTTTGTCATGAACAATTTAAACATTTAAACATGGAGAAGCAGAATCGATCGTACAATTTCGAAAAGTCGAAAGGTCCGACCCTTCAAAGTCTGGCCCACCTGTCAATCAAAAGTCATGCATGAACTAAAAGTCCAACCTATATATCATTGCTAAATGTTTAATTTGGTTCATTGAACAAATTCTGTTCTGACAGACAGACCCAACTTTAAAAATTCAGGCTTTCACGTTTTAACTTTTTACAATTTTGCTTTTGAAGATCTAATTTTGTAATTTTTCTGTTTAATTTTTTTTTTCAAACATGAGGCTTTGTCAAAAATCAAAGTTCAAAACAGGAAGAGTTATAAATTAAATTGTTCAAGTTGGAACGCATTAATTGTTTTTTGTTGGGTTTAATTGGAACAAAATAATTTCTGTATTTTGCAAAAATGATTCAAGCATGCAACTATTTCTAGCTAGTAGGCTATTTTGAATAGGGGTGTCAATGATACCCTTTTAACTATTTATCTGGCTCGTACGGTATTGAATAAAGCAAATATGGATAAGAATTTGTTTCGTTAGCTTATTAAGTATGGATATGAGTAAGAATTTTTTTTCATTACCTAAACTGGTAAGCGTATAGATAAAAATTATTTCGTACCAGTTTTCTTATAAGGTATTTATATAAAATAAAATTATATGATAATGTTTGAGCAATAATTAGTGATAACAAAATTTATTTGCATGATATTTCATATGACAATGTTTGAGCAATAATTAGCGATATATTTTTTATTTTCTGTTATTTAGTGTATATTGTTTGTTATAAGAAAAAATGTTAAACATATTACTTTTACTTGCATGTCTTATTATTTAGTTAAATAATTAAATTTATCATAAGATATATTTGTATTTTTTAGTTCTCATGCTTTATATAAAAAAAAAATTAGTTGGAATAGATTGCACATTTGTTTTTCTTATATTTATTAGCAATGTGATTACAAATGTGTGAAATGAATAATTTTTTATATTCTTGTAAATATAATAAAACTATTTGTTATATTAATATTATTTGTGATACACCCGCTACCATTTCGTTAACTGAAAATTTTAACATATAAGATAGAATAAAATAAGATCAATTCTTAATGAATGGGGATAGAATATCCATAAGATTAATTTTTACTTTTTTTTTAATATGAGTAGGGCTGTACAAAAAGTTTGTAGTTTGTAGTTCATAATTCGATTTAAGTTTGATTCGAAGAAAGTTCACAATTAACTCGATTTTAAATTAGTTTCTTCTGAAACAAATCAAACCAATTCAGTTCGAATCTTATTCAAATCAAACTCAAACTAGGTATAATTCGTTCGAAATTGATTCGCGAACTATTTAGGTTCGAATATCAAATAATGCGACTAATGGATTTAACCATCAATATTTCATAATGTAGGAACCAAACCTATATTAGAGCTCAAAATTGTTAATATAATAGTAACTTATAATAGAAAAATGTTTCAGATGCGTAACAAATTAATAATGAAATAAGTTTCATTTGACTAGATCATGTCATGATTTTAATCAATTCAGCAGCGTAAAATGTAAGGAAATCTTGAGCTATGCCATAATCCATCAGTGTGAATTCATGAAAGGTAAAAGGAAATTGTGCGAATATTGTTTCGTGAGAAGAAAACTAATGCATAAACTACCGGTATAATCAGGGTTGTCAAAAAAATTATAGTTCGCAATTTGATTGACTTTGATTCAAAAAAATTATAGTTCGCAATTAATTCGATTCAAAATTAGTTTGTTTTGAAACAAACCATACCAGTTTGGTTCAAATCTAATTCAAATTTAAACTCAAACTCAAACTGAAATAAGTTCAATTCATTTGCAACCCTAAATATGAGTATGAAAATGTTTCCACCCTACTCTTATTGAATCCATTAATCACATCCTTACTTTTGAAGCAACTATGCTTGAGATAGCTTTAGAAAATTATTCCAACACAACAAATATTCTACAAATAAACAAATATATTTGAAACTTGAAAGTGGTAGGTTCACGCCCACAAGGAACAAAAAGAAAAACGAAAATTTGCCCCCCAACAAATCCTTGTGGCGGCCCCTCAGAATCTGTTGCTTATTTTTTACCCTCTGTAAAAAAAAAAAGTGCAATCAGATATTCAGATTGAATGTCGCGCTCGCGCACATGGTCAATTAAGATCAAGGCATGTATAGGCACCGGCACTACTCTAAAACAGGCAAATACATGATGCATCATGATGCATCCTTCAAAGCCTTTCAACCTATATTTGCACTGCATGGTACAAATACCACAGAGTATCTCAACTACCAACCTTTAATTTGGTGCTTCATTTTTAAAGGCTTGTTGATTTTGGTTTGTTGGTTTTTACTTTTGTTTTTAATGCAATTTACGTAAAAGAAATAGTTTCAATTGCATGTAAACCATTAATTAATTTGTGTCCATAAGTTAAATAAATCATACAAAAGAAGTAAGAAAAATCATAGAACTGGATTTCTACTAGTTTTCAGTGCAATTTGTTGAATGATATGGAAATATAGAAATGACATTTGCTTTAATAATAGTTTTGTCAAGACAACTAGATCTTTAATATTGCTAATCAAATCTTTGGTATTGGACATGCAATCTCAAGAAAAAGGTCCAAACATTTGCTGAGGAATGGCTGCCAATGGTTGAAGATTGGGGTGGCAACGAATCAAACCGAATCAAACCTATCCTAGTTTGAGTTTGATTTGAATAACATTCGAACCGAATTGGATTTGATTTGTTTTGAATCGAACTAATTTCAAATCAAATTAATTACGAACTAGATATTTTTCGAATCGAATTAGGAATTAGTTTTTTTTAGCAGCCATAGTTATACCAGTAGTTTATACATTAATTTTCTTCTTGCGGGACAACTCACACATTTTTTTTTATCTTTCACGAATTTACACTAATGGATTATGGGTTAGTTTATTAGCTATTAGCTGCTATAATCCTATCAACTGAGCATAGACAAGTGCAAGTCTGATAGCTGCTACATTAACTCTAACAACTGTCACAACGGTACTAAAAAAAGAACTTCAGTATGACATTAAAGTATAAAATGAGTGTTTTTAAATTAAAAAATTATTTATAAAAAAATACATCACAACAAATAATTGTAAAAAAAGAATTAAGTACAAGAATTGAAATATGCATTAAAACAAGTAATCGTATAAGAACTGAGTATTTTGAGAGTCAGAGGGCATCGGCTAGATTAAATTATGACTATTCATCTTGGGTTCTAATTTCATCAGGTAAATGAAATGTCGATGTTATTATGAGATTTGAACCATAAAAGTTTGCGAACCCATTTCGATCAAACCAGATCTAGTTTGCATTTGGTTTGAATTAATTTCGAACTAAACTTGATTTGGTTCGTTTCAGTTTGAACTAATTTCGAATCAAATTAACTCGAATCAAACTCGAATCGAATCACAAATTACGAATTTTTTTGCTAGCCCTAGTCGAAGATGTCATTCCACTAGACCAATACATATATACCTCTTGAGATTGTGGTTCATTAGCCCTCCTCCAGAGTTTTCAGCTCAGGAATGTGTCTTTAATGAGTTGCTATCCTCAGTCCTTTATTATGTGGCTTAGTTAGTACAAATTTAGAGTACTTTTGAAGATTAGCTATCTCACAAACTTGGTATCTTTCATGGCTGTTATGCCTATTATGTTTCTATGAACAATGCTATCTGCGTCTACTGGTATGAGGTTTTCAGTCTAGCTTTGCGGGCTAACTAGTTTTTGTATCTAAATATTTCAGCAATGAAATGAGCATTTGCCTTTTTTTTTTCAAAAAAAAAAAAAGTAAGATTTTTTTTTTATTATTCAAAGTAAAATCGATATCATGAACTCGTTCACCATAAAACGTATATATTCACATGTGGTAATTATATATGTATAAATTATTCTAAAAAATATAGATTGTGCTGTGTTTTACAAGTAAAAAAATGAGCAGTTTGTTCTTTAAAAGCTAACTAATTAGGTGACTGAACATTCCTCTTAAATATGCTACATTTTTTTTAATAGAAAATATAATGAGTAATTTATAAATCTAAAAATGAAATTTAATAGAAAAGCAATTATTTGTTTAAATTTGTGACTTTTAAAGTTTAGAATGGTAAATATAATATTATGAACTTTAGATGGTGTAATTTATAGTTCCCAAGTTTTTGAAGGATATACAATAATTTTTGAGTGAGTCTATGGTACTATGCATATCACAGGTTGTTACTGTGTTACGGTTCTATATTTGAGTTTTAAAATCCTAACAGTCAATCCGAACCGTTCATCTTGTTCTCCATATTAATATGTGTTTGGAGACCAAATTTTACATTTTTTGAAATTTTTTTACTATTTTTTTAGATATTTAGAAAATCACTTGATTTGAAAATTTTGGACCATCCAAAAACAGTGATTTTCAATCAATCTAAAAAAATAGTAAAAAATTTTCGAAAAATGTAAAATTTGGTCTCCAAACACATATTAATACAGAGAACAAGATGAATGGTTCGAATCGACCGTTAAAATTTAAAAACTCAAATATAGAGTTATAACACAGTGCCAAATCGTAATATGCATAGTACCGTAGACTCACTCATAATTTTTTATATAGGGTACCATATGTGGCAGTGCCCAATTGATGTCAGAAACGGTTATGTCTTGTATGAGTTTTAGCCAGCCTCATAAAGTCAGCGACAGATATCCTCTCTAAGGTTCTGTTCGGCTGAATTACTATTCATGTGGGAAAAAAAAATTCAGTTCAATTGAATTTTTTTTTCTCATGAGAACAGTTTTTTTCAGTTCAATTCCCGTGCCCGTGCCCATTCCCATTTGTTGGCCGAACAAGACCTAATATTCTCTTCAATATTGTAAAAGATTATCTTCACTTTATAATTTTAGATTAATTCTCAACCGTTTTGTGATTCGAACTAGCGCAGGGAGTATTATTGGACTTTGAGATTTGTGCCAAGTTGAAAATAATGGTCCAGATCCAATAATTCTAACAGATTTCCTATTATGGTACCGGGAAGAATCTGAATTCTAAAATCAGAGTGAGGCTATGTTAATATACATATTACACAATGGTTTGCGTTATGAACTCATATCTCTTTTTTAAGGTTTAAACAGTTGAGCTGAACTGTTCAAAATGAACTTCATGTGAAAATGTGCTTGCCAACTAAATTTTACATTTGTTAGAATTTTTATACTATTTTTTTAGATAGGTAGAAAATCACTTGATTTGAAAATTCCGAATCATTCAAAAGGAGTGTTTTTCTACCTATCTAAAAAGTAGTAAAAAAAATATAAAATTAGGTCTTCAAATACATTTTCATATAAAATTCATGCTAACACTTCAGATCGATTGTTTGAATTTTAAAAATAAAAATATGAGTCCATAGCACATGTTGATCCATAATATACATATTATCATATATTATCATAGCCTCCCTCAAAGTTGAAAAAAAAAAAAAAAGGCAAAGTAGCAACAAGAGGAAGAAGAGTATAGGTTTAGATGTTATTATATCACTCTAAAAAGTATAAAATGTCTGATGAATTGTCAAATTAGTATAGAAAAAAACTAGCATAAAACTGGATGACGAGTTGCCAAATTAGTCAAGACGAATTATACAGTATATTTTGATAAAATCTCATTCACTTTTCCTTCAATGAATATTTGATTGGATATCATTACACTTTTGAGTTGTTAATTATCATAGTTCTCAAAAATAAATATTAACAAATTCCACCTGAATTTTTAATATGTGTTACCTATGGGACTGTCAAAAAAGCTTGCGGCTTGCCTCTAGCTCACTCGCTCGGTAGTGGATCGAGCTGTTAACAAGCCAGCTCGGCTCAGGCTAGGGCCAAAATAAACGAGCTGAGTTAGAGATCAGCTCGGACCGGGCTAGCTCGGCTCGTTAAACTACAGTGGATTTAGGGTTTAGTCCCCTATAATTTAAGTCTAATCCCATTTTCAAAGGCGCAATTATGCAAAATTGATGTATTTTCGGTTTGGGAATAAAAAATTTGGGCTTTAGTTGCTTGAAGATGTGCCTGCTGAATAATTTCTTGAATTTTTTAATGAGATTTCTTATTTTTTATTTTTGAATTTGTATAATAGCAGCTCAATAAAGTCCAACAAGCCAGCTCGTCAGCTCGCGAGCTAGTTCGAGCTGGCTTGTCACAATCTGAGCTAGGAGTTTTGGCTTGGGTGACCCAAGTCCAGCTCTTTCAATCCAAGTTCGAGCCAACATAAACAAGCTAAGCTAAGGCCAAGCTCGTTTACAGCCCTAGTTACCTATCCAACTCAACCATTAACTTTAATTTACTATCAAAATTTAAGGCGGCATGTTTAATATTAATTACTTTTGTACTACATCTTGTTTTTGTGGTACTTGTATTTTAATTGGATTTTAACACTTTTTTTTTCCGTTTCATCTATTGAAACAAGAAAAATTAATGTAATAGAATTGATCAATTTCTTATAATGGAAATAAATTAATATACCATTTTTTTTGTTGCTATTAAGACAATTGTTTTCTCTAAAGGATAAAGCTCATCTGATGCTAAAAAAATTCAAAGAAACAAAAAATGAAATTTGGTTTTGGTTCTCGCAAAAGAATTATTCTCTCAAATAAAAAAATTTGGACTGCTACAAAAAAAAAAAAAGAAGAAGAAGATAGCATCGGGAAAAATAAGGTCTGAGGACTTCGAGGTAAAAATTGCTCCAAAATCGTCCATAAACATTGATTCAGGTCCTTTTTTTTAAATAAGTATTTTTTTTGTTGTGAAAAATGTCTTTTTTCTTTTTTTTTTTACAAAAGTGGTATTTTACCACTGGTTTAGAAGAGTTGGACTAGCTAGCTGATTATTTGAGTGACAGAGCAGTTATTGGTGCTATTGATCGTACTGCTAGTCTTTTGCCTAATATTTTATCTTCATCAGCTAGTGCCTTCTCTTTTAGTGTTATAGTAATTTATAATTACATTTATTATTACTATTTCATGTTATGCTAGTATGTTTTAGCTGTTAGCCTATGATGTTAGATGTTATCTTGATATTGTTATTTTTATGAGGAGGGTTCAAATGCCTCCATGTTTTTATGACTCTATCATGCCTCCATTTTTTTCCATCATTTTCAAAGTTCAAACAGTCGATCCGAACCGCTCAACCTAACCTCCATACTAAAATATGTCTGGAGACCAAATTTTATATTTTTAGGAATTTTTTTACTATTTTTTTAGATAGGTACAAAATCAGTAAATCTGAACCATCTAAAAACAGTATTTTTGTACCTATCTAAAAAAATAGTAAAAAAATTCCTAAAAATATAAAATTTGGTCTCCAAACATATTTTAGTATGGGGGTTAGGTTGAGCGGTTTGGATTGACTGTTTGAACTCTGAAAATGATGGAGAGAGATGGAGGCACAAAAACATGGAGGCATTTGAACCTTCCTTTATTTTTATTTGTGGTTAGACTTTTATTGGTTGTTAGGTGTCGATGAATTGTATGCTAGTGCTTTATTTTGAATTTACTGTATGAACTCTTTCGTTTCGTAATAAAAGTGAAATATAATTATAACACGTTTAACTAATTCCAAATCCTATCTAAAATCGAAAAAAAAAAAAAAAAGGAAAACACAAACCTGTGGTATTTGGTCTCAGCAATTCAAACAGTTTTCATGGCCTTACATTATAATCTGAGTCCGTATCCCATCGGATAACCGGAATCTCCTCCGGTTACCTGAGCTGCAATAAGTAAATCTGGACTGTTCTTTTAAAAGCAGAGCACCTGAGGTACCTGGAGGTGCACAAACGCCATGTAACATACCAGTAATTATAAAAATAAAATAAAATAAAATAAAAAACAGTCTGAATTTGATTCCAGCCAGACCGAAAGGAATTCGATGTCTATTGTAATATAGATGGTATGTTTTGAGATTCGTGCTATAAGTTAAATAATGGTATGAATTTAGTAATTATAGCTACATTACCTGGTGTCAGAGGCAAGGTGAAGAAGCTTGAATGGGTCAATTGACCCACTATTTTTCTCAAGAAAAATAATTTCTCTAAACAAAAATTCATAGGCACAAATGTTCAGGGCATGATGACAGTAATTTACCAGCAGAAATTTGTTTATTACTTTTGATTAGAGTCAGAGTTGGAATCATTTTTTTTTTTTGATATTGAGAGTTCGGATTCAGATCAAACGGTCTAGATGTATTAACTCAGAGTTGGAATCATAAAACTGAGTTAATACATCTAGACCGTTTGATCTGAATCCGAACCAGTTCAGTCAGAGGTGAAACACACAAATATCTTTAATATTCATGCTAATATGAATTGGACGGTCTGGATTTATTTTGTATTAACTCAAAATGCAGAGGATATAAATTTGAGTTTGAGTTGAGACTTCCAAAAGAAGAGAGAAAAAACTAAATCTATATTTCACAACAAAGTTTTGTATAAAGATAAATTTCTATCCCTACTCTACAAACATTTTCTAATTGCTTTATATATAGCTGATAATAAATATGTTCCTCCTTTATTTTACCATTTGACAGCTGAGAAAAGGTATTAAATACATTGAGCCCATAATCAGAATACAAGAGATTTAGCAAGATCATGCATGCCGCATTGCCACCACTTGATCCAACTTCAAAACTTATTGACTTCTACTATCCTATATTAGACTCAATTTTTTTTTATTTCTACTTCCATCCTTTTGGCGGTATATTCTACGTTGGGATTCGACCTGATGATAACTATTAATTTCTAACCACTAACCAGAATGGGAATGTCGCCCTTTAATGGTACTATAAAGTGTCAATTGTTGTCCTTTATGTCCCATTGCATTTCAAACAGGAACTTAATGAGAAGTTTATATATATATACATGACTTGGCTACGGTGCTATGGGTAGCTAAGAGGTTTCCCGTGTTACTAGGGCTGTAAACAAGCTGGCTCGGGCCGAGCTGGGCCTTGGCTCAGGTCGTTAATTCTGGCCCGAACCTGGACCGAGCGAGCTGGACTTAGGGGTCTCGAGCCAAAAGTCTTGGCTAAGCTTGTGACAAGCCAGTCCGAGCTAGCTCGCGAGCTGACGAGTTGGCTCGCTGGGCTTTATTGGGCTGCTATTATACAAATTCAAAAATAAAAAAATAAGAAAGCCCATTCAAAAAATTTACGAAATCGTCCAGCAAGTACATCTTCAAGCAACTAAAGCCCATATCATTTCTTCCCAAACCGAAAATACATCAATTTTGCATAATTGCATCTTTGAAAATGGAACTGGACTTAAAATTATACGTGACTAAACTCTAAATATATTGTAGCTTAACAAGCCGAGCTAGCCCGGTCCGAGCTGACCCCTGGCTCAGCTCGTTTATTTTGGCCCGAGCCTGAGCCGAGCTGGCTCGTTAACAGCTCGGTCCACTACCGAGCGAGCTGTTAGCGAGCGAGCTAGAGGCGAGCCACGAGCGAGCCACGAGCCGCGAGCTTTTTTGACAGCCCTACGTGTTACGGCTTAATATTCGACTTTTCAAAATTCTAACGGTCGATCCGAACTGTTCATCTTGTTCTCCATATTAATATGTGCTTGGAGACCAAATTTTACATTTTTTGGAAATTGTTTACTATTTTTTAAGATTTATTGAAAATAGCTGTTTTTCAGACAAATCTGGACCATAAAAAACAGCGATATTCAATAAATCTAAAAAAATAGTAAAAAATTTCCAAAAAAATGTAAAATTTGGTATGCAAACACATATTAATATGGAGAACAAGATGAACGGTTCGGATCGACCGTTAGGATTTTGAAAAGTCTAATATTGAGCCGTAGCACGGAAGGCCTCTTAACTACCCATAGCATATTAGCCAAATCCTATATATATATATATATATATATATATAGAGTAAGGCAAGCTTGGGTGCTATGGATAGCATAGAGGGCCACCGTGCTACGGCTTAATATTCGAGTTTTTAAAATCCAAACGGTCGATTCGAACCGTTCATCTTGTTCTCCATATTAATATGTGTTTGGAGACCAATTTTTTTACTATTTTTTTAGATAGGTAGAAAATCAAATATCTTAATGGTGCAGAATTTTTTAGATCAAGTGATTTTCTACCTAGCTAAAAAATAGTAAAAAATTTTCAAAAAAATGTAAAATGTGGTCTCCAAACACATATTAATATGGAGAACAAGTTGAATGGTTCGGATCGACCGTTTGGATTTTGAAAACTCAAATATTGAGCCATAGCACGGTGGCCCTCTATGCTATCCATAGCACTCAAGCTTGCTCTCTCTCTCTCTCTCTATATATATATATATAGTAAGGCTACGCTACTTCACGAATTAAACAAGTTGTTTTAATTCGCACTCATATCTCTAGTTTTGAAGTCCAAATAGCCGATCCAAACCGTTAGATATTTAATCTATATTAAAATGTGCTTGGAGACCAAATGTTACATTTTTTGGAATTTTGTACTATTTATTAAGATGGTTTGAAAATCGCTGTTTTTTAATGGTGCAGAATTTTAATAAAAACAGCAATTTTGAAACCATCTTAATAAATAGTAAAAAAATTCCAAAAAATATAAAATTTGGTCTCCAAGCACATTTTAATATAGATTAAACATCTAACGGTTTGGATCGGCTATTTGGCCTTCAAAACTAGAGATATGAGCGCGAATTAAAACAACCCTTTTAATTCGCAAAGTAGCGTAGCATTACTCTCTCTCTCTCTCTCTCTCTATATATATATAGAGAGAGAGAGGTAGGCTAATATACAATCGATTGTTCCTGAGGTTCTGTACAACCAAGTCATTTTCTGATTTTTAAAGTCCAAATGATCAATCCAAACCATTTATCTAGTTCTCCATATTAATATATGCTTGGAAACCAAATTTACAATTTTCTGATTTTTTTTTACTATTTATTAAGCCACTTTGAAAATCGCTGATCCAATGGTGACTTAACAAAACAGTAAAACCAGAAGCCATCGTTGGATCAGCGATTTTCAAAGTGGCTTAATAAATAGTAAAAAAATTCAGAAAAATGTAAAAATTGGTCTCCAAGCACATATTAATATGGAGAACAAGATGAATGGTTTAGATCGATCATTTGGACTTTAAAAATCAGAAAATGACTTGGTTGTACGGGACCTCAGGAACAATTGATTGTATATTAGCCTACCTATATATATATATATATATTCTTATCAGTCTATCAGAAATTCAGAATCAGTGTTGTAAAAAATTTCCCTATATGCCGATTAATTGGCTGAATAGTCATTGGTGGTGATTAAACTATTATGAATTTTTTCTAACTAATCGACCGATTATTTTCGATTAATCGCTTGACGGTATTCTATCTATCTGATGACTGCATACCTCTATTTACAACACTGATCATAACTTCTCTTTTTACAAATTTTCCTGTCAAAATTTCAGAATTAATTATTTAACCATTTAAAGTTAAACTCACTTATATTATAAATGTCCTCATTTCTTAAATTAATCATTTAAAATAAAGATTAATATTATTAAGAAATTAAAAAGACATTTTTGCCTTTTTGTAAAATCCAACTGCTTTGTGCTTGTTTGTTTGAATCATTTAAATTAGTTCTATAAAAAAAAAACCTGACATAGCATTATAAATAATGACAAAACTGTCTTTAAATTTCTTTATGATATTAATCGATTAAATTAGGAAATAGAGATATTTATAAAACAAGTGAGCTGGATAAATTATTAATTCTGAAATTTTGATTAAAAAAAATATTTAAAAAGAGAATTTATGATGGACATATATATAAAGAGGGTTCAAATGCACTATGATTTTGTGCTTCAATACGCTCCACATTCTATATCTTTGGTTTCAAAGTCCGAACAGTTAATCCAAACCACTCAATATGATCTTCATAATAAAATATTCTTATAGACCAAATTTTATATTTTTTATATATTTTTTTTTACTTTTTTCGAATGGTTCAGAATCTCCTTAAGGCCCTGTTTAGATTTTACTGTTCATGTGGGAAAAAAAATTCACTCAGACTAAATTTTTTTTTCCCACATGAACAGTACAAAATCAGTTCAAAAAATTTTCAATCTCATTCCTATACCCATTCTCAATACGGAGCCAAACAGAGCCTAAAACAGTGATTTTGCACCTATCTAAAAAAAATAGTAAAAAATTCTAAAAAATATAAAATTTGGTTCCAAACATATTTTATTATAAATATAGCGATTCGAAATACAAAATCATGATACATTTGAGCTCTCTCTTGGTATATAAATTTCTCAAATTTAATTTACTCTGCGAGGTATTTTCACTAGTTTTGGGCGTCCAACTTTACTTTCTAAATTTTGGGCCGAGTTTGGCCCATATATTCATTTTCCTGGACCATGTTGTGCAACATGCAAGCTACTGAACTGGACCCTCCGATAAAAATCGTGCAGTACAGATCAAAAGCCGAGGATAAATTTTAGTACTTGTAAGTATATGTATTTTAACCCAATCTAATACAATTTTTTTATTTTTACCATTAAAAAAAATAAACAAATAAGCACAATTTGATTTGATAAGAATTCTATTTTTGACAGACGTCACTTCACATTGCGGATACAAATTGAATGCTCGGAAAATTAAATGACGATGGCATTGATTTTTGAGTGAGTCTATGGTACTAGGCATATCATGAGTTGTTACCGTGCTACAGCTTTATATTCGAGTTTTCAAATTCTAACGGTCGATCCGAACCGTTCATCTTGTTTTTCATATTAATATGTGTTTGGAGACCAAATTTTACATTTTTTGAAATTTTTTTACTATTTTTTTAGATATTTAGAAAATCACTGTTTTTGGATGGTCCAGAATTTTCAGATCAAGTGATTTTCTAAATTTCTAAAAAAATAGTAAAAAAATTTCAAAAAATGTAAAATTTGGTCTCCAAACACATATTAATATGGAGAACAAGATGAACGGTTCGGATCAACCGTTAGGATTTGAAAACTCAAATATAGAGCCGTAACACGGTAACAAATCGTAAAATGCATAGTACCATAGACTCACTCTTGATTTTTTCAGCAAAAAAAAATGTATGTGTCCACCATTTAAAATGTTGCGGATACTCAATTTGTGTCGGCAACGTCAAATTGTGAATACTTAATTTGTGTCCATAACATTAAATTGCGCGCGACCATATTAAAAATAAAATTCTGATTAAATTGTACTTATTTAATATTTTTTTAAACGGTATATTTAAAATTTCGGCAATCTAATTATATATTTCTAAAGAAGTGACCGATGCTGGTAGCGAGAGGATTATGTCAATAATATCAAACCCCTTAACAACAATTAACAAACTGGAGTGTTGTGGATTTCGTTGGTGAACCGAACCCATTTGTCATGTTATATGTGTTTCATGCATGCATGCATGCGAGAGTGCTCGCACCGGCGCTGAACTGTGTCTAATTGCAAGGACGATGTTGTGCTAGCCTGGTTTTCTGGTACACTGACGCTCCACTAACTCAAGGGCGCCAGTGCTGCTACAGGGAACTGTCCTGTGTAGTTCCTTGCACTTGGAATGATACAAAGGTTCATCGGTACACTACTGCAAATCTGCAATGCATGATCCAATGTTCGGGAGACTGCTCATGAATTCCAGAGAGTTCTTGTTGGACGTGTTTTGTTTCGTGTATATTTATATATGTGTACTAATTTAAAGCAGTGCTCAAGTACCTATAAATTTTTAGTAGATATACTGATACATGAGGGTAATTGGGAATAAACATTAAAGTTTTATGAGGGTAAGATATTTAAATTTATATTTGTACATCTTAACCGGCCGGTGAGGCAGTGACTAATGTTGTGTCTGTTTAATTCATATCTATTCTCTCATTCCCTTGTAACCGGGGTCAATCGTTCTTCAAGCTTCATCTCACCTTAACACAAATTGACTACCTTCTTCTGCTCCTGTGTACTCCATTCCTCTTGCAATGATCACCGTAGACCGTAGTCACTACCACACCTCTCACTCTCAAAACACTCATAGACGGATATACATTGAATGTCTGGCTCTACTGTAGGGATTCGAATAGGTTATATATATGTGCAACAATTCGAATCAATTTAAAATTTGTTCACTATCCGAAAGTCAAAATTCATGTATAAAACTAATTCCAAGATTAATTCGGGTAAGTCAAAAACCAACAGTCGATCGGTATGTTATTACTGATTTGAAAGCCCTGTCATTTTCTCTTTCTGTCTGTCTTATGTTTTCTGAAGTGTAATGAATAGAATAATGGCCAATCCAAAAAATGAACACTGCATATATATTTATAATACTATGCACTTGATCATTGCACCATATCAAAAAATCTTATCTTGATCAGATCAGATCAGATGAGAACCGAAATTTGAGCCCAACCCAATAAGACCTGATCCATATTAACTACTAATATAACCCAAAATATTATGATCTATTAGTACGTTTCTAATATCTACTTCTGGAAGCACTGATCCACATGTGATTGTTTCATTAATCAATTTATATGTCTCTTGATACTTTTAATCAATTTATGTCTCATTAATGATCTCAAAATTCCCATAACTCATATACAAACCTTAATTATAACTACTCATGTCTTTATATGTACATTGCATTATAAAATGAACTGATACAATAAATATTATAAATAAAATTCTAATTGAAGGAAGTTACATATTACCTTTCAAAGCAAACATATAACTCATTAAGCAAAAATTTATTCACGTTAAAACAATAGAAACAACAAATACAATGCATAAAATTATTAGTTAATATTTTTAATCATTTCAAAGAATCAGTCTTTGGTCTAGTGGCAAAAGCACATGGTCTCTATATGAGAAATCATGAGTTTGAAACCCAGATGAGGAAAATTATTTATTATAATAACAAGAGTATTAAATGATTGGGTAGCTTGACCTCCAATCTTTACTAAAAAAAAATCATTTCAGACCATATTTTTGCTTGTAAAGTTATCAAAATGGACAACTGAGCTCTAAATTATGCTTTTTTTAATACACGTATTTATATTACTGTGCTAATTTAATCAGATACAAAAAAATATTATGCTTAAAGCTATTCAAAAGTTGATTTTTTTTTTTTGTGTTTTTTGATATATTGTTGTTATCAATCTAGACCACATTTATATCACCAAAACAGATTAATAAAAAAAATAATTTATGCAAGTGACATGTGCATAATTTATCCGGGCTTAATCAAACATATACAACAAACATTATGCATAATATTTTGTTGGAATATATTTTACAATGAATTGTGTGTGTTTGTTGAATTTTTCACCGAATTAGACGACAGTTATGAATGTAAAATCATAAGAACTGATGGACAAACTGTATTTTATGTCCTAAGTATATATATATGTACTAATTTATTTTTAGTCATATAATTTGTTAAATTGAGCCAACGATATTAATTAAATTGTGAATCTCGATCATTTCTCATCTTCTCTCGAAATGATGGCTTCGGTTTGACTAATTTGCGAAACTGAGCTTGACTCTAAATCCTTGATACTTTCTCTCACTTTTTAGTTGAGAATGTGTTGTACTTATTTAATTGATATCTGGATAATAATTGCAAGCTGTAAGGTCTTGTTCGGCTATGTTACTGTTCTCGTGGGAAAAAAGAAATTCAGTTCAACTGAATTTTTTTTTCTCACAAAAACAATACTTTTCAGTTCAATTCCTGTACCTATGCCCATTTCCAATTGAAGGCCGAACAGACCCTAATTGTTAATTACCTTATATTTGTCTTTTGGATCAAAGAGAAAAGTTTCACACCCTATTAATGAACAAAATTATTTTTAAATAGTCTTAAATTAATTTATATATCAGTAAATCTCTTGTGCAACAGGAGTAGGGCTGCTAATGAGTCGAGCTGGCTCGCGAATCAATGAGTTGAGCAGCTCAATATTTCATAATGAATCGGACTCGAAACTAAAAAATGTTCTAACTCGACTCAGCTCACTTTTGAAAGAAAAAAGCTCAGCTCGGCTTGACTCATGTAAACACTTGGCTCGACTCGCGAGCTCGCGAGTCGGCTCGTGAGCCGGCTCATATTACATGTTCAAAAAATGATTGAAATGGGATAGAGATATTCTTGTGACTTTAAATTACATGTTGAAAAATTTGATTATTTTTTAAAGAAATGATCAAAAGAAATTTGAAAAAAATATCATTTTTTTAAAATAATTTTAAAATGCCGGCTCATATTACATGTTGAAAACTTTGAAATTTGAAAAAGAAAAAATTTGAAATTTGAAATCTGAAAAAATTTGAAATCTGAAAAAAATTTGAAATATGAAAATTTTTGAAAAATTTGAAATATGAAAAAAATTTGAAATATGAAAATTTTTGAAAAATTTGAAATATGAAAAATTTGAAATATGAAAAAATTTGAAATATGAAAAATTTGAAATCTGAAAAAAATCTGAAATATGAAAAATTTGAGATCTGAAAAATTTGAAATATGAAAAATTTGAAATCAGAAAAATTTGAGATCTGAAAAATTTGAGATCAGAAAAATTTGAAATCTGAAAAAATTTGAAATCTGAAAAAATTTGAAATCTGAAAAATTTGAAATCTGAAAAAAATTTGAAATCTGAAAAAATTTGAAATCTGAAAAAAATTAAAATCTGAAAAAATTTGAAATCTGAAAAAATTTGAAATCTGAAAAATTTGAAATATGAAAAAATTTGAAATATGAAAAAAATTGAAATCTGAAAAAATTTGAAATCTGAAAAATTTGAAATCTGAAAAAAATTTGAAATCTGAAAAATTTTGAAATCTGAAAATTTTGAAATCTGAAAAAAATTTGGAATTTGAAAATTTTGAAATCTGAAAAAATTTGAAGGTAGGTCTCATGGCAAATGAAGATATACATGTATTACAAATTTGAAAAAATTTGGCTTTACATATAAATTTATTAAACATCGGCATGAAGGTAGGCTTCATAGCAAATGAAGATATATATGTATTAAAAATATGAGTCGACTCGTGAGCCGAGTCGAGTCAAGCTTTTTCGTTCATGAGCCGAGTCGAGCTTTTTCTTTCAAAAATGAGCTGAGTTAAGAGCCGAATCATTGGGCTACAATTGACAAGCCGAGTCGAGTTTGAGCTGAATCTTAATCATTAGCAGCCCTAAACAGGAGACGGTGTTGTGAGCCTCCACCAGAGGAGTACAAAACAATGGTTGGAGTGAGGGATTCATAGAATTGTAAACCGATCAGATTCTTAATATAAATTCATAAAAGGTTAATTTTGTCTTTTATTATTTTATCTAGAGATTTAATTATGATTAACTTAAGAATTATAATGTAATGGATAAATAAGAAATTAAAAAAAATTAAAGAACATATTAAATATAAGAAAAGGTTAAAGTTAAAGGATATTAGAGCAGGCCCTTTGATATTAGAACGGATTTAAATCGGACGGTTCAGATCTTAACTCAAAATTTTAGTCAACTCATAGGATATGAATTCATGTTTTACGGCATACAAATGGAATTCGCATCCTCTGAGATATCTCATATTTTGCGTGACTTTTTGGAAAATATCAACCGTTACAATACGTTTTGCGCCAATCTCAAAGCTCAAATAATACCGGCCCCCTACGTCACCCCCGAATAGGCAACGGACACGTCGGTCACGCAAAATATGAGATATCTCAACGATACGCACTCATACAAATGTGCAGAACTATCCAGCTGGAGATTGATTTTTTGTGGTACTACTCAACCTACATTACGGTGTAGGTTTCAGTTTTGTCCATTCGTTCTACAAAGGTTGAGTGCTACATAGAGAGTTATAATCGTATGATCAACAACAAATCGAATGGTGGATGCTTGTTTCAGTTCTCCAGTCCATGCTACGTGCAGTAAAAGCCGGTGGACCCCAATCACGTGGGTAACTCGTTTTGCTTATGAATTTTCTGTAATTCTGTGGCGTTGTCAAAGAGGGCTAAAAATACAGTTGACCTTTTCCTCCAAATAGTCAAATAGATGCGTTTTTAGTGCAGATGGGCCGGTCCGGACTCGACCGGTCTACGGTTCCGCACGGTTCACAGTTCTCACGGGGTTACAGGTTTACACGGTCCGGTTTCATTGGATCCAACTGAAATTATTAGGTCTAAATTCACACATGATTTTTTTTTTAAACATGTTAAATTATTAAAAAATAAAAAATAGAACCATCACATCTATTTTAATATGATACAGATCCAATTTTTTTCATTGACTTAAAAATCTTGAGATATAATATAAAAATCATTTGATCGTTACTTTTTAAAATTTTATATGGTCATGGTTAATTTGTATCATCAAATTCAATGAATAGTCTTAGTTTTTGATCATATTCAAAATTCAATTTAGAGAAAATGAGTTACAAGAATTTTTGTATTCTTTATATCAAAATAAATGTATATAAGTCTAGTTTTCAGATAATATAATTTATTTATACAAAAATATTATAGATTAGTACAGTTTTAACGATTAATTGACAGAGGTCAAAAATTAGAAAAGCTGAAATTATAGTAAACAGTCCCAGTTTTTGACCATATTCAAGATTCAATTTAGAGAAAATCATGGATTTTTGTGTTCTTTATATCAAAATAAATGTATGTAAGTCTAGTTTTCAGATAATATAATTTATCTATACAAAAATATTACACATTGATATAGTTTTAATGATTAATTGATAGAGGTTAAAAATAAAATAAAATAATGAAATTCCAGTGAGTAGTTCTAGTTTTTGACCGGATTCAAAATTCAATTTAGAGAAAATGGCTACATGAATTTTTGTGTTCTTTCTATCAAAATAATGGAAGTCTAGTTTTCAGATAATATAATTTCTCTATACAAAAATATTACAGATTGGTACAGTTTTAACAATTAATTGACAGAGGTTAGAAATCAGAAAAACTAAAATCCCAGTGAGTAGTCCCAGTTGTTTATCAGATTCAAAATTCAATTTAGAGAAAAGGTCTACATTAATTTTTGTGTTATTTATATCAAAATAAAGATATGGAAGTCTAGTTTTCAAATGATATAATTTCTCTATACAAAAATATTACAAATTGATACAATTTTAAGTTTTTAACAATTAGTTGACTGAGGTTAGAAATTAGAAAAGCTGTAATTCCAGAGAATAGTCCCAATTTGATCGATTCTACATGGTGTGGTCCGGTCTATTTCTACACGGTTTTAGTGAAAAAATTCGACCAAATCCTTGCCAGACTCATTTCTAGTCACGGTCCAGAGCGGTCTGGGTCCGAACCACGAGTGGTCCGGTCCGATTCTGGACAAATACACTATGCGTTTTCAACCCGCTTCATTTCTAGTTATGCAGGCTGTTCCGCTGAAATTTCTTAGAAAAATGGAGAGGGAATCTGACCGTTATTTTGAGATATTGCACAAATTTAACAAGACGTGTACGGTTCGGATCAAGTCACAGTTCACAGCTTTCCGTCTCTGAATCTTTCTAAGCATTTAAGGGAGAGAATTATGATAACTTGCTGTTTGGAATCTAGAATTATATAAACCATATATCTAATCTCTCCTCACATGATATTTCGATTTGAAAGTAAAATTTCAAACTTTTGGACAATGGAACATTTTTAACAGAGAATATCATAACGCGAGATTACTTCTAATCTTCAGCTATCTATAAAGACCACACCAGGGAAAAAGAAACAAATAAGATTATCCGGACCAGAAGCTATGTGATTCTTTTCGGTTGAAAGGGAGCTATTATTTGGTTGACTTGAAGAAAACGAAATAACTTGTTCCTCCGCTTGATTCTGGATCCACTACCCTTCGATCTCCTTCGAAATCTGTATGGAAGTCACTGCACAGTGGTCCCCACATGATTATGGCAAAATCTCATCGCCGGACCCCAGAGATCAGTATCTCAATTTATGTATGAATGAATCGTGGAACCAGGAACCATTTTTATGTAGCAAACCTTGCGTGTCTAACATATAACAAGTCACTGAGAAGAAATGAAGAAGACCCATCACGCACGCAACGGCATCTATATAATAGGAACTGGACCCCACAATCCAGTAGGCTGCTTCACCAGAAAAACACTCCATATTTCTTCTTTTTGGAAAACAAGGCACTTGACTTGAATACAAAAGTCCAAAGTCCAAGGAGAATTAGTATCCTCTGAGATATCTCAAAATTTGCGTGACTTTATGGAAAATCCCAACCGTTTAAATACGTTCTAAACGAATCTCAAAGCAAAAATAATACAGCCCCTGCGCTATCAACGAATAGCCACCAGACACGTCGGTCACGCAAAAATTAAGATATCTCAGAGGATACGCACCCGTCCAAGGAAGCATAATCGGAGAAACTTGGATGTTGGATCGTATGCTCCACGAAACGGTACCCCTCAGGTGTGCATAGTGACTGACAGAAGATTTTTCTTTGACAAATCAGGGGGGTCCACTGTCAGATGAATCACTCCCATGTCAGTTTCGCTTGCGGTCAAGGGAACCTGCACGGGCCGATTTAGACCCGGCCTCGAGAACCGCTTTCGTCCTTCGTTTTTCTTCTCTCGTTAGAATCTCACCCTCTCTATCTACCCTTGCTCATTTCCCACTCCTCTCCTCCTATAAGGCCATAACTATAATCCCCGCTTCGTTCGGGTCGAGAAACTAAAAAGAGAGGAAATTGAAAGAGATTGGAGGCAGATGAAAGATAGAAAGAAAGAGATGGGGCTAACGAATCTGAGAGTCTCGATTTGTCTCCTGATCTGTTTCGCTATCACTGGCGTTTTGTCCAGCGCATCCGATCACCGTTACAAAGCTGGGGATCCGGTGCCTCTCTATGCCAACAAGGTCGGGCCATTTCACAATCCGAGGTAATAGATCTTAATCTCTTTAGTTTTAGATAATTTTTCGGCTTTATGTCTTGTACTATACCAGATCTCAGATTATTTTGCCAGATCTAAGAGATTGCCCTTTGTCTTGGTCAAAATTTTCTATTGGTTAAAATTAGGCCTAGATACCTCGGTGGGGATCTGAAAAGTAGTTTACTTGACTTTTTAATAGGAGATACTTTGATGTGTAGGGATTTTATTGCATCTTAGTATTCATAACCATTTGGTTGTTTAAGTCTCTAGATTTTAGTGACATTCAACTCTGTGCTCAACTTTTGAAAGCTATAATTAATTTTCTATATGGTATTGTTCTTTGCATCTTAATTAACTTTATTCCAGTTGAATTAGTTACATTTAAAATCTGAAGAAAAAGACGAAAATTATAATCCATGCCAATCAAATCTTATTGTGGTCATTTTAGTTCCAGGTGTTTAGAATGCTCTTATATGCGAGAGTGAATGTGCTTCGCATCAAGTGTTGACTTTGGTACAAGCTTTTTAGTTACAGTTTAATGCTATAGTACTTCTTTGTTAGTCTGGCAGAATATATGCATTTCATTTACTTCTGAATTGCAATTTAGAGGAATAAGGCGTTGTCATCTAGGTAAAATAATAAATAAATCTAAAATTGTGTGTTCATGGATGTTTTTCTGTAGCTTATTATTATTTTGTATAGATATAGATAAGCATTTAGTCTTGAATGCCTGAGATACTTAAAATGGTAATAGTTAGGTTTGCTTACTAATTGTATGTTTTTTAAATTTGTTGCAGTGAGACATACCGCTACTTTGATCTCCCATTTTGCTCCCCTGGTTTGTATTTTGTTGTATATTTTATTTAAATTTCCTTTGATTCATTCTTCTTAGTTTTTTTTTTACCACTTGAAGTGCTGGCCATAAGGAATAACCATATGTGATATAATATCAAATGTTGTCTGTGTTCTAATTTGACTGGAATCGCAAAGTATGTGCAAAGAGAAATGTTAGTTGAGGTGACACGAAGAGGTCTGACTTGGTCAAGTCTTATTCCAGCCATTAGCTACATTATTAACTATACCATTTGATAGACAACTGCGACAATGACCTTTTAATATTATTTCATTGAAACCTTCTTAAACTCTTTTTCATGTGTCAGTGTTACACAGGAAGCAGTTTCCAAGTAGTGATAGTTTCATGTTCAATAGTTGAAACCTATAAAACTTAAAAATTTAAGACTTACCCTTGCAGAAGGGGTAGGTCAGGTGAAATAGAAAATATCATATATGTCCTGTCCTTGTGGTTCTTATTCAGAATATTCTCAAATTACCCTGTTTGTTGCTTCCTGCTACCTGTACTAGGTTTGGGGTAGTTCCTTGAGTTCACAATCTGCAAATTTATATTGTATAGTGTGTTATGTTGTTTTTTTACTTCCTATTCTGATCTCACCTTTTTCTTATGCCTTTCAGAGCACATAAATGAGAAATCTGAGGCACTTGGCGAGGTCTTAAATGGGGACCGTCTTGTTGAGGCCCCATACAAACTTGACTTTCGTGTTGACCTTGACTCAGAGAAGGTTTGCAAGAAGAAGCTGTCAAAGGATGATGTGGCCAAATTTAGAAGTGCTGTCACAAAGGACTACTACTTCCAGATGTACTATGATGATCTCCCTTTGTGGGGTTTTGTTGGCAAGGTTGAGAGGGAAGGCAAGACTGATGCCAGTGAATTCAAATACTTTCTGTACAGGTATTGGCCTTATGTGTATTTGACATCCTAATCTAGAATATTAACTAAAAGATTCATACATGCCTTGAAAGTATAAACTATCAATATATCTTAAAAAGTTTTTTGTGCCTTTTTTGGGAGTGGGTTGTAGAGCATGATGAAATTTGCCATTTTTCCTTTATTTAAAAAGTTTTTCTTTTTCCATTTTTATTTCTCCTTTTTCCTCTGTTAGTTTTTTTAGATTTAAAAGGTACAGATGAAATTTCCTCTTGAAAATAAAAAGGGATTTGCTATTCATTTGAATGTGCATCCATGAAACATCTGTACCGTAGCATTTCTATCTATGTTGCCGAAATAACATGAGAAGTTCAATTGTTTTACTTTTATGAGAACTTGATGACAAACACATGGTATTTTTTACAACAATATTTTCTGTGCAGTTTTGTTTGATATAATTAACTTTTCCACAGTTTACCATTTATACCGAAAGGGGCTATTCGGCACCCATAATCTTCATCTGGTATTGGAATGGTCAGGAATATTCTGAGAACACAGATTTGACTATTTTATTCCACTTTATCTAAAACAGGCACATACATTTTGAGGTACAGTTCAATGGAAATAGGGTGATAGAGGTAAGTGCACGGACTGACACTGATGCAGTGGCGGATGTGACAGAAGACAAGGAGATTGAGGTTGAGTTTTTGTACTCAGTCAAGTGGAAGGAAACGCCCATCCCATTTGAACGCCGCATGGAGAAGTACTCCCAGGCGTCGGCCCTTCCTCACCACCTCGAGATCCACTGGTTCTCCATCATCAACTCCTGTGTCACTGTGCTGCTGTTGACTGGTTTCCTTGCTACCATCCTCATGCGTGTCCTTAAGAATGACTTTGTCAAGTAAGATGCACTCTCTCTCACATCCTTTCTCATTCCCACTTTTTCTGTCATGTGTATGCATTTTCTTATTGGTAAATAATCTCTTTGGAGATATGAACATTAATATCAAGACGAGGGTCTTCTCCATTTTTAATGCCTCCATGTGTTAAATACTTTGCGTATCTGATTAATGAGAGAGGCGTACACGTAAGTTTCTAAAACACAAATGAAAAAATTAAACCGATTAATGTCATCTATATCAGTCCCATTGCATGTAAAACATTGTGGCATTTCAGTTTCATGTTGATGTTTAAGAGCATGAGCAATTGATGCTCAGAAATTGTCCACATCACTTGATTTTTATGACTTCTTGATGCTCATTGAAATCAAAGTGTCAACACTAAAACATATTACAAGCACAGAGGAAAAAATATTGATCGCATCTAACTGTTTTATTTGAGTTATAGAATTATTGCTATTAAGAACTTAAAATGGAGGGTATGAAAATAGAAGAATTTGATCCTACTTATATTGATAAGTACTGCAACCTTCATTTGGCATGATAAATATTTTAGGATGATGATTTGGTATCAATATAATGCAGCATCATTTTCGTGTTCTATGTCATACCAAGCTTTATCTGTCCATTGAGTTGCTTGCACGGTTCATGATTATCTATTTTATTTTTCTGCCTTCTCCTTAGTAGCAGTGGATGCAACCATTCTCTAAATTTAGTTTTGATTATTCTTGTTGATTGTCCACATTTTTTTGTGAAATAGCAAGCTTCAAAAGTCTTTGAATGCTCATTTCTCATAAAATGTAAAATTCATTAGTCTGGAGAAATACTCATTTGTATTGTGCACCCTTTCAAGGTTATCTGATGTGCATGGTCCTTTTTGTTGCATTTTAATTCTTCTAGCTTTAACTTTATTTGGAACCATGTCGACAGGTATGCACATGATGAGGAAGCAGCAGATGAACAGGAAGAGACTGGGTGGAAGTACATACATGGGGATGTGTTTAGGTATCCTCAAAACAAGTCTCTCCTTGCTGCATGTGTTGGCTCTGGCACTCAGCTCTTTGCTCTGTAAGTCTTTGTGATCCTTTTTCTAGGAGCCTTTTTTTGTTGGTACAAGGTCTCTTGTAATTATCTTAGTTAAATATTATCTTTTTGTCCTTTTGTAGGGCGATCTTCATATTCGTTCTTGCTTTGGTGGGAGTGTTTTACCCGTACAACAGAGGAGCTCTCTTTACTGCACTGGTTGTCATTTATGCGCTAACATCTGGTATTGCTGGTTATGTTGCCACCAACTTCTATTGCCAGCTTGAGGGCACAAACTGGGTAAGTTGCACCAACTGTCCAATCTGGTGTAACTCTTTTGGAGCAATTATAGGGCTTCAAAAAAATTGTTTTCCATGGAAAGTGGGTCCTGAACATGTATTATTATGGATTTTGCCTGAAATTAGCTTTTCTTGTAGTGAACCCGTCCATTAGTGTTGCTTATCATGTATTGGGCAGCAACCGTATGTGTCGCATAGTGAAAAATGTGAATTCCATTTTTTAAAATATCTAAATTTGTGGGGTCAAAGTGCATTTTGTACGAGCCATATTGTTCCTAAGTCCATATTTATTCCGTATTGCTTTATTGTTTGGTGAGTTTCTCTAGTTAATTGATGCTAATTGAGCGCTAAACTGATGGTTAATTTGCAGGTAAGAAACTTGATTTTAACAGGGTGCCTCTTCTGTGGGCCCCTCTTCCTAACCTTCTGCTTCCTCAACACAGTTGCAATTATCTACAGTGCAACAGCCGCACTTCCCTTTGGCACCATCCTTGTCATCCTCTTGATCTGGACGCTTGTTACATTCCCATTGCTCGTGCTTGGTGGCATTGCGGGTAAAAACAGTAAAGTGGAATTTCAAGCTCCGACTCGTACCACCAAGTACCCTCGTGAAATCCCACCACTTCCGTGGTACCGTGGACCTGTTCCCCAGATGGTTATGGCCGGGTTCCTACCCTTCAGTGCTATCTACATCGAGCTTTACTATATCTTTGCTAGTGTATGGGGCCACAGGATTTACACGATTTATAGCATTCTCTTTATCGTGTTCATTATTCTTATCATTGTGACGGCATTTATCACGGTGTCGTTGACCTACTTCCAACTTGCTGCAGAAGATCACGAGTGGTGGTGGAGGTATGCTCATATTATGTTTTGTGTACATAAAGTAAGAAATTCTATGTACTCCTAGACCAAACTGTGCTGTTTGCTAATTGAGCACCAACTTCATCCCGGTTTGTTGATTAAACTACAGGCTGGTCTAATGCAATTCCTAAACTACCTTAAGTTTGCTATTAGGTTGTACACAAAAACTTAGTACACATTGAAATATTCTGTAATAGAACCTTAAAACCTCATTTACCCATTTTGGGTTCAGTTTACCCTGGACTGACAATTACAGTCTGAAGAAGCCAGGCAAAACCAAAAACTAAAAAAAAGGGGCACCAATAAATAACATTCAGGGTATGCCAGCTGTCTATACTGGCTGAAAATCTGTTTAAGCTCATATGCTTTATCTCTTTTTAGGGCATTCCTATGTGGCGGGTCAACCGGGTTATTCATATATGGATACTGTTGGTACTACTACTATGCCCGTTCCGATATGTCGGGCTTCATGCAAACCTCGTTTTTCTTTGGTTACATGGCTTGTGTTTGCTATGGCTTTTTCCTCATGCTTGGTACTGTCGGTTTCCGTGCTGCACTGGTATTTGTGCGCCACATTTACCGATCAATTAAGTGCGAATGAGCTGAGTCAGTGTGGTTATAGGGAGGTTCTGTTGGCTAGATGGTATGCTTTTTTTGATGAAGTTCTACTTTTGCATAGCCTAATTGAGAGATTATAAAGGGATTTATTGTGTTGTGTAAAGTGGCTGGAGCGTTTTAGAGATGGATGAATGTAGTTATGAGTACTATTGGGAGAAGATTTGTTATTTTGACGTTTAGATGCACTCTTGTTATTTTTGTACTGCGGCCCAAAGAAAACTGGTAGGTCTCTTTTAACTGTTGTGTTGTAGGAAAGTTCTTATTCATGAAACACGAAATAATCAAAATATATGTTTTTCCATGGAAAACTTGATGGGGTCATTCTGAAATGAGTTCATTGCTATGCCCCTGTGCCCGTGCATCCTCGGAGGTTTTGTGCATGTCGTATAACAGAATGAATGCGGTTATTATGTACATGTCATATAATAATTTGCACCTTTACTTTCAGAAGAAAATTCTTAGGCAAAATCATCTTACGAGTCAAACTTCATTATTTAGGATGGAAGTATTCGTCAGTGCAGTATATTTAGGTTTTTTTTTTTTTTTTGGAAACTCAAAACAATAATTATATAGGTAATTTAATTATTTGATTTTCCACATGGTGGGTGCTGTGGTATATTATGGATCCTTTGGGAAAACATAAGATAATTATGATATGCCAGTTTCATTGTTGGTATTTCACCCACTATTTTGTGGCACCGAATATCTAAAAAAACTCGAATCTATCGGGCGTTTGTTACAATTGTTTTGCATTCTTTTTTATTAATATAGCAACCGACGTTCCTATCATTCGTAGGATGAATTTGATTTTTTTTTTTCGAAGGTAATCAAAATCACGAGTTTCAATTCTAAAGAAGTTGGTTAAATTCTCTTTCAAATTTAGAGAAATAGAGTATTAGCGACTTTCAAGTTTTACATTCAGATTTGAACCGCAGGATCCAATGTTCCTATCATTCGTAGGATGAATTTGAATTTTTTTATTTTTTATTTTGTTTCGAAGGTAATCAAAATCACGAGTTTCACAACAAAAGAAGTTGGTTAAATTCTCTTTCAAATTTTGAGAAATAGAATATTAGCGACTTGCAAGTTTTAATCAGATAGTGGTCTATTAATTAATAGCTGGACCCAAACATTGAGATGGAAAGGACCCAAAATAAGTTGCTATAATTTTTTATTTAAGTACTGAAAAGTATTAGTACTTGTAAAAGTTATGAGGTGTAAATTATTATTTTTGTTATTTTTTATTGAATAGGGTTATAATGTATTATTAATTTTGTGCTTTAATTATACTTTACATTTCTACCTTTGTTTTCAAAGTTCAAATAGTTGAATCGAACCTGCTCAACATGATATCTATATTAAAATGTACTTAGAGACTAAATGTTATAACTTTTGAAAATTTTATCAAATTTTACATTCTAAAAGCAGTGATTTTGTGCCTATCTAAAAAAATAGTAAAATAATTTAAAAAAATATAAAATTTGGTCTTTAAGCACATTTTAATATGGATATTATGTCGAGCAATTCGAATTTTAGAAACAATAATAAAAAATATAAAATATACTAGTGATAAAGATGTAAGATATAGTTTAATACAAAACCAATGATACGTTTAACCCTGCTCATATCTTTATTAAACCTTAATTTAATAGACGATTCACATTTTGTATAAAAATATTAAAATTTAGTTCACACTCGCTCCGTACATGGTCGATACTTTTATAAGCTTTCCTTCTTTAATTGGCCATCCATTTACCAATCCGTATCCGAATTCGTATCCCCTCAGATTACCTGACTGAGTAGAATTGTATCGGACGGCCCGAAAATAGAATGGCACGCATCACAAAGCATTAATAATCTTGCCCCCTCTGTCATTCCGAATCCCGACCAGCTGAGAATAAATCTGACCTGTCCTTTTTAATTGTGTTGAGTCAGGATCTGTATCTTCCCAGGTACCTGACTGAAACGGGCGGTCCAGATTTACTCTCAGCCGGTGACTACTCGGGATTCCGCAGAGACAGTATTATTTGTGTTTTGAGATTCGCGCCAATATAAAAATCTGGACTGAAAGTAATTCTGAACCGTCCGTTTCAGTCAGTTACCTGGGAGGACACGGATTCATCCATTTAGTCATTTACCCCACAGCCGAACAAAAATCCAAGTGGCGAAGAAGAGGAGAGCCGCCCAGGGCTCCGCCTTCACTTGAAATACTTTTTAAGCAATCCTGGTGGTGGGTTTACCGGAGGTGAACTCACTAATGGCGGTCACCGCTGCCGTCACTCCTCGCCTCATCTCCCGCTGTCCTTTTCCTTCCTTTCGAAAACCCCAGAGCTCTCTGGATAACACGATTTCAATATCGAGGAATAATTACTACTGTAGAACTACTGTATTACCACCGCCTCGTGCGGTAGTTTCAACTGGTTCCGGAGAAGGTAAAAAAAAGAAATTCTAAATTCTATCAATCAGTACAGGATCAGTGCTGCGTAGTTAATTTGTTAGCACTGGTATTTTATCAATGTGATCAATAGTACCTGAGCTGACTTGATTTAGTTTCAGATTCGAACTTGCCTGTTTGATTGAAGCCAGGCATTGTTGTTTCAGTACAGAAAAGTACACTAAATTAATGTGCACTGTAATCTATAATTTATCAAAACATATGCCCATTGTGTATTACTTGACATGTTTCCAATTAAAAGTTTGGAAATTATTTGTTTGCATCAGTGCAAATGTCGGATCCGGAATTGAGACTGGTGCTTGAGTTGGCCTCTGACAACGAATTGCTAGAAATTGAGAGCATTCTTTTTGGAACTAGGTATGCTATAACTTGTACATTTCACATTACCACTAGTTTACTACAATGATGATTGCTCGATCTTAATTAACCTTCAAGATTCCTATATGTTATTTTTTTATAATTTAAAGCAATACTTTAGAAAAACTTCAGTTAAATATTCCACAAGCAATCATAATTGATTGAGTAAAATTAAATTCTGTTTTACAGCTACTTCAGCCCCCTTTTAAAATCAATTAGTAAAAGGCCGGATTCTTATTGCTTGATGAATTTGGATGATATGGAGGAGAGGGAAATGTTCATATCACATCTCGAGTCCAGATTTTTGTTTCTTGCTGCTGATGCTCGTTCAGTGATAAGGTTTCTCTTTTTTCTTTCAAAATTCTAGCTTTAATCTTTTTATTAAATTTCTAATCAACATGATATGTCAATTCTTATAACCTGAGCCAAGGGATACCCAACTCAACCCTTAAACTTCCTGATTGGGCCAATTTGGGTCACACCTAGGTGGTTAGGCCTCACATGACCCAACCCAAACTGAGTGCAAAATGTATAATCTAATTTATCTTAACTTGTATGATTGTGTCTGGTACACTAAAAACTATGATTTTGAACAAATTTAGATTAAACTGGGATTTCATAATTCCTAATAATTTTGCTGTTGTACATAATAATAGAAAATTGAGATTTCTTTTTTGTTCTGGGTGAACTTTAAAAGATTGCTAATGCCTCTATACCAACGGGACCTAGGTAACTTGGTTGTGGGTGAACCTAGACTGACCATACCAATGTTCGTATCTATACTATGCTAAGGCTCATAATTGTTACAGCATTTTAAGCCTGAATTTATCATAAAGCTAAAGTAAAGCATGTATACATAAGTTATAGTATAATTATGACCTGTTAAAAAGAAACTTTACTTTTTTTTTTCCGTTCATGAAAGGGGTTGGAGGCCGTCATACCGAAGTGTGTTACTTGGTGTAAGGAAAAGGCTAGGTGTTCATTGTTCTAGTAAATTGGGAACTGAGGATCTTGAATTAGAGATTTTCATACACTTGCTCAGTGAATATTCAAGGTACATATAAACTAAGAGCTCTAATCTCTGCTGGCATGTAGAATGTTAACTATCCCAACCACATGGTACTTCCATTTTTGGTTGTACACAAACTAAGCCTCATTGAAAGGTCAACTGATGATGTGGCTTCCAATTGCACATTGGAACATCTAGTTGAGCCAGGTTTGAAACAGGACTACCAAATTTTGAATGTGACTGATTAAGTCTTAGTTTAGCTAAAATTGGTGCCAACTTAGCCTCTATAGTGCATGACAGCTCGTGCAACAAGCACAACTTAAGCCAAGAAATGTAGAAAGTTGTACCAAAAATATATTACATGATACTAAATTTTCAATTATTTTTGTTTCTTCTCTGTAGTCAGAAGAGTAATAGTTCAAGTCTTGAAACTGGACTTAGCAAATGGAAGGTGCTTAGAAATGCCGCACTGAACATTGGTGCTGAAGGCCTTAAGAAAATATTTTTGAAGGTAGTTTCTATGTTTTGTTTTGCAATTTTTTCTTCTGCCACAAAAGACCTGAATTAAGTTCACACATTGCAAAAGTCAAATTATCTTTGTGCTCACTTACAGTTCAAAATATCAAAGTTTAGATTAACTAAGGGGTGTTAATCTTGGAAGCACCCGCACCCCAGACAATAAATTGAGGCAGCTTCATTGGTATATATACACTATCTTGTATTTGTTTTCTTTGTTAATTTAGGGCTCGAAATTGTTTTACAGGGCAGTGGTGCATTAACTGTGGAGAAGATAAGCGAAATGGTACAAGAAAATAGCACTGTGCTAAATCTTATTAACTCTTTTCAGGAAGCCAATTTTGTAAACTTTGTCAACTTATGATAGTTAGCCAAGAGATTGTCAGGAAAGTTGATGGTAGAGGCGGCCAACTATGAAATAAAGAAAGAACTCATCAAACGGGTACATTGTAATATCTTTTGGTTTTTGCTTTTATTACAGATTTGATCGTGCCAGTTACCTTTGGGTATTATACTGACCTGTCTGGACATTATTACGATTTTGATTGTGTCATACCAGCGACGGTCACAAATATGATTGGTCTAGAAAAACTAGGTTCAGAATATCTGGTATGGATCATGCGGTAATTTGGGGCATCTCTTGAATTAATCTTTTTTGTTTAAGATGGTCCGTGTTTGGACTTTGGGTTTTATTTCAGTTTTGGGTTATGGCAGCAATTGTTGACCCTATCCAATCCAGGTTAAGGTCAACCAATTGTCTGGATTCAGGTCAAACTTGATGTATTGGCGGTGACTTGGATCAGTTGGGGCCTGGCCTATTTTAACTTAACTAATTACTTTCTGATAAAAGGGAAGTGTAAATTGTTAATGTTGTTTATTTTTAATTTCAGAGCTTTAAATAATGATAATCATTATTATTCAATCTCATCTTGACTTTCTGAAGTTACAAAACCTCCTATGGCATTAAAATGAATAATGCACCAAAAGAAAGTAATGTACAGCTTAATAGCCCGTATTAACTCAATAACACACCATCATTGTGGTTGGCATATATTTCATTCCTTTCTCCTCAAGTATTCGTAAAATATGAGAAAACTTCGTTTGAAATGGGTATTATTTAAGAAATTTTGAGAAGCAAATACACACATTCAATTTCAGTCTATAACAGAAAATTGAGTTCTTATTGAATAGACACTATTAACTATTATAATATTTTCTATATTATGGCAATGAGAAGTCGGGCATTCGGTGCTAGTTTTTTATCTAGTTGTCATCCGATTTGCAATTGTACTACTAGAGAGGGGACGAGACATTTGCTTGGCGTGCGAACCTTGGGATGGATAAGCGGCTAACTCTACATGCAAGTGCGCTATTCTATCATTAGAGCAGTTGTGACTTTGTTCGCACTACACACCAAAATTCCAGGCCTGTCTCCAATCCAATTTAACTTTTTTACTTCATTTAACTTGTAGACTTTTTGACTATAAAATTCTGTTTTTTAATACTTCAAATCCCTTACTATATATTAATTGGAATATTTCCAACAATCTATGGATAGAATAGTTTTTAGTCAGATGGATCGAGCTATACATCTTCCTTGTGTATTTTATTCCTCATTCTCTCCAATTTATGGAGGGACTAATAAATTCTTGCTAGATCTCCATCTGGATTTCTCTATTTAATAAAAACAAAATAGATCCGAAAAAGGTTCTTGTATAGTGTTTCAGTTCTTAAATTATTTAGTTAACCCGCATCTATAATATATCTAGATTGTTGGAAATATTCTCATAAAGATTTAATGAGGGCATTTAAAAATTACAAAACAGCATTTTATACATCAAGAGTCAGTAAACTAAATCAAGAAATAAATTTAATTTAGTTCGAGATAAACTTGGAATTTGGCATGTGATTAAAACTGCGACTTCTTGAAGAATAGAATATTGCCCTTAAACACAGAGTTAGCCCATTATTCATCTCTAAGGTTTACACTCCTAGCATGTCTCATCTCCTCTCCGGTAGCATGGTTGTGGCTCAGGTGACAACTAGTTCGAAAAAACTAGCACATTACACCCAACTTCTCATTGCAAAAATACTGGAAGTATTATGATGTTTATAGGTTGCTTTTTAACTAAAACCTCCACATTTTTGTTAATGTGTTTTTTAAAGCTGTGTTATAGTGCTGAGAGATCCTAATTCAGTATGTCAAATTTAGCAACACAATTCTTTTCAATTTTTAAAAGCCTAAAATAGCTTGTAAATATTAGAATTCATTTTGACTTCAATATTTGGGGGCTACATGTTAATAGAAAAATACTTTGCTGGAACTTCATAAATATTGAATGTAAATTCATTTTTTCTCTTGGGTTGTCGTGTAATCAAGAAAGCTTCCCCGGAAAATAAAGAATCGTTGGATCTCCATTCGGGGTAAAGGCACCAGAGGACCAGAATATAAAACTTTGTAGAAAGTTCTAATTTTTTCCACAGAAACTTTCTCATTGTTAGATCTTAATGAAGAATAGAATGACAATACTGAGTATTGATGGAAAGACACGTCTATTTGATCTATGTTTGGAATTATTCCAGAATAAAGTTCTGTGTAACTTAGTATTTTCCATGGAGACATATAAAAAGAAGAATTTTAATAAATATAACCAAAACTATGAGAATTTTAAATTTGGCAATGTTGACTCATTGGGTTGACTTGACCTGACCCAGTTCAATAGGTGAGGGGTTGGGTAACTGCTATGACATTGTACTCTTTGCTACTAATTAGGGTAGTTTACTCATTTCAGGGGGGGCAGTTGGCAGCTATGAATCTAGAGGCAACAGCAGGTTTCCTTGTGGCCAGACAGGTTCCATAGTATCCATTTTTCAATGTTTCTTTTACCTTTTCGTGCTTGTAAGCTCAAGTTTTGCAGCATTTGCATATTGAGTTTCTTGATTTGATTTGTTAAAAAAACTACATGCAGGGTTTGGCTCGTGCAGCTACACGTTATCTCGGTCTCAGAAATCTCATGATGCTCATTGGTCCACTGTATCTTGCTTCCTTCTCTGATAACATTATTATAACATGCGTTCCCTGCAAATATATCAAATATCATAGATTCTCCTGAAAGGAGCATATGCCCCAGATTCTAGTTTAGTAAAGGAGGGAAAAGAAGGGGTTTTAGGGTTTGGGAGGGAAGAAATGGGAAGAGAGGAAGGGGGATGTTATTAGAGGAACCTTACTCCAAAGTGTATCAATACTTGGGAGGGGAAAATGAATAGTTATTCTAGACAGATAAGCCCTTGTATGATTGGTAGTATTAGAGAGAAGAATGTTATTGGAAATCTAATATATTCAACTTTGAAGATTATAAAAAATGATTATTAAGAGTGCAGAGGAGGTAAAATCTTATCCTCCAATCACCTCCCATTCCCCTTTGTCAAAGTTATGGAGCAAGGATATAAATATTCAGAACCTCCCTCCCTTCTCTTATGGTGCATTGAAAGAATGCAAGTGCCACTATCATCTATAACCTTGCTCCTTATTTGCATATTGTCAAAATCTGTTCAACTTAATTCCTTTCTCTAGTTTACACAATTTCTGTGCCATTTGAGAATAACAATGGTCAACATCCTAAATAAATGAAATAAAAGATTTATCAGATTAGATTAATAGGTCATTCTTGTAGAATTAGTTTAGAACTTCTGGACATTTTCAACCCAAGAAAAAAAAGTACCATTACAAGGCCATATGCGCACGTTTATAAATGTAATGTTTTTGTACATAAATGCATTTGCATTCTCTCAATGCAGAATGTGGGGGACATTATTGGCTGATGTTGTGATTCAAATGCTAGGCACAGATTATGCCCGTATTGTTAGAGCAATTTATGCTTTTGCCCAGGTACAGATATTTATTTGCACTGACCAAGAATTACCATACCAAGTATTGTACCAACTACCCTGTCTTCTCCTGGGGCTTTTAGTGGAAACCAGATATAAAAGTATATGAAACACCAATTAAAACCAGTCAGACAAAGTGAGAAGTTAATTGTAACCAATATCTACTGGAATTTGGCATGTAATTGCCATGCTTAACGATTCACTAGTATGATGAAGTTCTGACTAACATTTTATAGCCTTGAATTTATAGCATGTAAGTTTTTCTTTTATTATGAAAAAGCAGATCCGGCTTACCCGAACTAATTTCTGGAGGCGTGAGATGTAGCAAGCTTTTCTGATGAAGTGCCTTCCTAACTTCTTAACTGGGTAATTATGGTTAACATTATGTTCTCTTTTGTTGAAGTAAGAAGCTATGCTATATGGAGTTAAGAGCTTTCTCTTTTGCAATGTGTGAAAATAAATAGAAGACAAATAATATATATAATCCTTGGTTACGTTACGTGCCTCATAATTATGTTGTTATGGATGCGTGCTGTCTATTAACTGGAAAGGTTTCGATTTCAGATTGCTGTATCCAATTTGGTCCACCTTGAAATTAAAACGGAACTAAAGTTTAGGACAGTAAACATTGGAATCTGACTGCCAGTTTTTTTTGTATATGTGAGGAAAAAAAAAATGAAGTAAAAAACAATAAGGAAGAATCTATTTTTATTTCTGGCAGTCTCTGCTAGGCATTAAAAAAAAAAAGAATCTATTTTTATATAGAATCAAGGTTTTCTGAAGAACTGGTACAGGTTAAAATTTGGTTAATTAAAAGGAAAAAGAAGGGGTTGTGGGTTGATCTGAACCTGCCCAGGAAATTTTGGGCATTCAGAGGTGGACCTGGCTCATTGGTGCACTTTGAAATTAGGGTAAGAACATCCGGTATTTTGAAATCTGAAATTTGACAGATTGGGTTGTTTTTCTTGAACTTGATGTATTCAAATAGATTGCAAATTATAGCATCTGGCAAAATTGATCAATTACAGCATCTTGTGGTTACCAAAATTAAGGTGTTGGGAGAATGACATAGAGAGGATCATTGCATCTGAAATCATCAGATACCCAACTGCCCCCCCCCATATATCCTGGTAATATAGTTGAGCAACATGCATTCCTAAACCTGAAAAATTGATACATATAACTTTTGGAAGTACAAGCGTATCCTCAACTTGATAGAGAAAGAAAAAGGAGAAGAGCATGGCACATGCATACAGTGCAATGTGCCGTACTGTAACCTAAAGAGTGTGAAAATGATGGTTCAACTTTACAAATACATATGTTGAAAGCCATTAAAGAAAGCAAGAAAGGAGAAGTATGTGCTCATATCTCGCCATCCCATAATTCATTGACTGTCTTGTAAGGTCCACTCGGGGACACAAACTCGTTGCCTTGGTACCGCCTCTGTTGTGGAACCTTAGCAATTAATTTGGCCTCCTCTTTTGTCAATTTCCAGTCAAATATTTGTAGGTTATCATTCATCCTTTCCTTGTTGAAGCTCTTGACTACCATTGTGACATTTTGTTCGTACAACCACCTCAGTGCTACCTGTTTGAATATTAGCAACTCAGGTAAATTTGTATTCCGAGAATCAGATAGCAATGCATGATATATAGGAACTTGATATTAAGCTTTATAGCTTGAATAACCTGATACATTCAATTATAAATTCTAACTGCAAATGCTAGATTGGTACAATTAACACAAGACAGTAGATTGAATATTTCATAGATGGAGATATCATGCTTTGTTTAAAACAATATAATGTATCAAATGCTTAATTCCACACAACAATTAGAGAGAGGATCTACCTGTGCAACTGTTTTGCCCCTAGCAGAAGCAATGTACTCCAATGTGGGGTTCTCCATGATTAAATTAGAACCCCAAATTTCACCATAAGTCCCTAAAGGCCCCCATGCTGTTAAATATATCCGGTGCTTCTTGCATAGTTCTCTTAATTTTGGCTGGCTCCATGTGACACTCATCTCCACCTATGGACAAGAGAAGAAACCATCATATTAATTTAAACAAGCGAAGAAACTCTTTCCGTTTTTAATTTAAGGTCTTTTAAAGTTGAGCAAAATTAAAACAGCTTCATATATATATGAAGTGAAATGACAACAGCAAATCTAAATAATTTTTAGTCTCTTTTTGTTTTAACTATTTCATTTGCAACATAGTATATGGAGAAATTTTGATTTTCCTTTCCACTAGTGTTTTAAATAGTGCGTTATAGCGTTTTTGGACCTTAAACACTAAGCTATGGGATAAAAGTACTATCAGTTACGATTGCTATAGCAGTAATAGCGGTCTGTTATATCGTGTAGCACGTAGCGTGTAGCGCAAATAGTCCACGCTATGCTACATAGGTTTTTATTTTAAGGTCCAAATTGAAATTTATTTTAGAGACCATTTTTTTTCTAAAGATGAGATTGTTTTTGCTTCTATATTAAAAAATATAGATAATTTATGATATGATGCTTAGATTATTTTGAATAGAAAAAATAATTAGTTTATGTCATGTTTAGGTTATTTTGAATAAAAAAAATAAATAATTTATAATATTACTAGGGATATTTTGAATAGAAAATTGGATTTTGCACTCATTTAATATGAATATTATAATTTCTTAATCAATTTGGTATTACTTACTACTCTATGATACTTTAGATAATGTTGATAATTAGTATAATTATATAATATAATTTTTGAATAAATACGCTATCTAGGATAACTTTCATTATAGCTATGCTATTCACAATAACTTTTTTTAATCATTATGTAATGACACGATAATCGCTATTTATAACATTGCTTTTCACATTACTTCGCATAATTTATTACAAAATGAAAAAAAAATACATAATTGCGGAAATTATTCATTCAGAATTACCAACTCATTTAATATGAAGATTGCAATTAAACAAAATAGAAAGTAGCAATGTTAATATCAAATGAATTCTTGTTCACTCAAAGCAATGTTTTTAGACAGGAAGTGGTGTTTTTTCAATGTGAAAAGGTTGGCTAAGACGGCGCAAATCACATCGTATAGGAACTTAATTAGTGTCTATTTCTTTGCTTGTGGTCCTTATTGTTGATTGTTTGTGTTTCCAATTAAAGGTTTTAAACTTGCCATTAAGTCGGAGGGGTCTCATTTCAGGAGCTAACTCGGAATTTTCATCAAATGGATAAAATAATACCGAATCGGATTTAAATAACTAATTGAGTTTAAATTTATTAACTAATTAGACATTAGATTAAAAAATGCTTTAACTTATACTTTTCAATGCTCTGACTTGTAATTTCTAATTTCTAACATATAATTCTACTTATCAATTATAATTCAAAAAAATTATTTTAATTTTAAACTTAAATTTAATTCGAATTATAAATTAAACATTCAGAAAAGGAGGACATTTTTTTTTTTTTCAGAAGACAGCCCCAAGCCCCCCCCACCCCCCCCCCCCCCCCCCCCCCGCGTCATTCTATGACTAAGTCTGCTCCTTTGTTCCAATGTGTCAATTCTTTGTTTTAAACAATCTACTTTACCTGGCGGAAGCTCACTTTATAGTCAGTTCAGCACAAGTATATATCTATAGAGTTAGGTATTCCAGAGCGAAAACTTTTCATTGATAATTAATAAAATAAAAATTCTTTTTTCGTTTGAAGAGACTGTTGACTAAAGTATGAACCTTTTTCAAGCCCAAGATGTCTGTTTATCAAATAAAGTTGGGAAATTTGTACAAAAATTTCATTGGAAAGCGAGCGAAATGTTCCCACAGAAATAAAACCAGTGCTTGAAGAATGGTGGCATTTGACTAACCAACATGTTGGGAATCTAAAATATATATAATTACTTGGGAATTTTTGGATCCAATCAGGGGCAAATGGAACAACGAGTCAATGCCCATTCATTAGCTGTATGTGACTAAGCCCACTTGTAAAAGAAAAAAAAAAAAAAAAAAAGGCAAAACAGAGGGACTCTATACGAATCAATACAACTGTCACGGGTAGAAGTGTTCAAATGGTTTGGTTTTTTCTGTTTTAAATCCAACCGAAAAATTTCAGTTTAAATGGTTTGGTTTTTCAGTTCAAATGGATTTGAATTTTTGAATTATTTTGGTTTAAATGGATAGGTTCGGTTTAGATTTTTTAAAACCGATTAAACCGAACTGACCGAATTATGTTGTGTTTGATTCAAGTATGGTTTATATTATGTTTGATTCAATCATTGTTTCCTTTCTTTTATTTTAGTTTAAATATTTTAGAATATCTACATATTTTGTATGAAATTGAATAATTTGTGTATGAATATATGTAATTTTTATTAATAATGGCATTAATAAATTTATTTCGGTTTGAACCGAACAAACTGAAATTTACTTCTATTTGTTTGGTTCGGTTCTTAATCGGTTTATAAATTTAATCAGTTCAGTTCAGTTCTAATTTTGAAAACCGAAAAAAAAAAATTGGTTTGATAATTTTAGTTCGGCTTTAACCGAACCGACCGTTTGAACATCCCTAGTCACGGGCGATGAAAAGGAAGATTAATTATAACTCGTTAACCAAAACATTTTATAATTGGATGGTTGGTAATTACTGCACAGAAAATGGTCAAACCACCGTCAAAAAACCAAGATTTTATCTAGCCAAAAGAGGCATACTGGGTAAATAAAACAAAATAAGGTGCACTACTATATATACAATATTATATATATACATAAGAACAAAAAGTCGGTAACTAATTCGGCACTTTGATTGACGAACTATTTTGAAATAAAAAAATTCTTATAGTGTGGATAAAAAATTAGTGCACCTGATTGACGGCTGGAGGGATGGTAGAATAAGACAGGAGATCAGAAAGCTTCTTGGTCGACAAGTTACTAACACCAATAGATTTTACAAGGCCAAGAGAATGGCATTCTTCCATGGCTTTCCATACCCCTTTCATGTCTATTGGAAGGAGTTCTTCTTTGGGATACATGACCTTGTATTCACAGCTGTTCACTCTTACAGGCCAATGCACTAGGTAGAGATCCAGATACTCAAGCCCAAGATTCCTTCATTAGTACAAAATAAATTAAATTAAACTGTTCATTTAGTTAATTTTCAGAAAATTCATCATTATCTATATTGCATGTAGGTTAATTAATTAATGACTTGATGACAAACAAACCTAACTAATTGTACTTGCTTCTAAGTTCTAACAATAATCATAGTACACGCTCTATTCATAATTGGTTGTAATTCCAATATATAAATATGGAAACTAAAAGTTGTGTAACATACACAATTGCACACACAAATAGTACCTTGTGTTTATCTTAAATAATCAAATGTCTTGCAAACTTTTCCTATTTAAAACAATAAATTAAGAAAAACTTATATATTAAACTTACGAAAGAGACAATTGCAATGCTGGAAGGACTAGTTGTGGGTCTGCATCAGTGCACCATAGCTTGGATGTGATGAAGACCTTGTCTCGAGACTGAATGAGGCCACACCTGATCGCCTCAGCGATGGCAAACCCTAGAGGCCTCTCGCTGCCATAGATAGGCGATGTGTCAAAGTGCCGATAACCCGATTTAATCGCCTGAATAAATATCTGGACGAGATCAGGAGGTTGGTATAGTGAGAAAGTGCCGAGCCCGAGCACCGGCATGTTGTGCCCTGAGTTTAGGGTTACATATGGAGTTGTTGCTGGTCCAGCCATGGGAATGGAGCAGTTGAAAAGTTTTGTTTGTTCGTCAAGTGTGTTGTAAAAATGAAGAGGGGAGGGGTATAGGGAGTTATAGCTTATATAATGGTTTTGTTTGTTTGTCAAGTGTGTTTTGCATGGGTGTAAGGTGCTTTAAATGATGTCACTTTGTGGGCTTTATGTTATTTAATAGTAATGATCGATCCAAAGTTTGGGTTGAAATAACATTACATAATTCTTACTTCTACAATTTTCTAATTACGAATTTTTGTTTATTTATATTTTATAAGAAATTAATTTGTGTCATCTATATATATACTTTGAGTGACCTAACATTAGTGCACTATAGACATAAAAAAAAAACCGTAACTCGTGGATCGATTGAAATTAGTCCATGACTCAATCGGTCGATCAGCTCGTGACTCGATCGCTAATCTATTGGTGCACTGTACCAGCATATTAAACTTTCAGTTCAATATATAGCAATTCACTATCTAAGGTATTTGTGTACATATACTCTTAATTTGAAAATATTATTTATGATATACGAAAAATTTTATTTGGAGAGAAAAAATTTATATATATAAAGCCTACTGATGTCTTTCTGTATAATCTTTAAGGATTTGGAAATTTTCTCTACTATAGTTTATAGTCATATCAATATACTTTCTCTTAATATTTGCATCTATATATTACATCGATATAATAATTTCCAAGAAATTAAGGCAAGCCTCAAGAATCCCTTTAAATTTTAAAATAAAACTTAAAATATTGACCACAACCAAAATAATATAGTTTTATAATCCTATGACTTTTGAGTGAATAATTGTAAATTTACTAGAAGAAAGAAAGACATCTGCGAGAATAAAAAGTGATTATCCGCAAAGGCACACCGGCAAAAAAGTGTTTTTATTGAATGTATCAGTATTACCGACATGAATATCTGCAACGATACCTTCACGAATATCCTCACGAATACTGTTCCATTCTTATGTATGAATAATTGGAAATACCAGAAGAAAGAATTCTAGAGTAGCTCCACCCACACTCTGTTTTCTGGTCTTTCTTTTTTTTCCTTGCTCCTAAAAAAACAGTAAAAAAATAGCACATACACTAGCCTATTAAATGGCAACACCGTTAACATTTTGGGGAGTTGAAATGTATAATCACATGGCATGTGCATGCCACTAATTCTCGTTAGTAGCTTAGTTTGACTCAAAGAGTAGCAAGAATTATTGTCACGGGTTAACTTATGCTTCTGTTATTAAATATCCAATTGAAACTGTGTACTTATTGCCAGAATCACATTGGTCTAATTTAAGTCAACAAGCAGCAAGTTATATTGTACAAGTTTGCGGCAAAATATATTTGTTTCCGCCAATCAAACAACTGAATTTGTCATCATGTCATGACTATTGAAGGCAGTAACAATTTTATATGCATGTTCTCCGCAAAAAAAAAAAAAAAAAAAAAAAAATTATATGCATGCATTTTTTATTATTTATAATTCTCTTCCTCAAATAATATAAGCCCATGATGTCTCTTGTTCAGATAAAACCACCTATATATATATATATATATATATATATATATATATACAGGCTAGCTAGAGTATCATAATAAATTTAGTGCGGGGGCATAGAAAATTATTACAATTTTATTCTCGTGTAAGACCCTTAGTATTTTGTTCTTTTAACATTTATAAAGAGTAAGACTTAGGTATTATGGATAGCAAAACGCTTTTCCGTGTTACGACCTTAAAAATCTATTGCAGAAACTTTAAATTTCGACTTAAGTAGCTCAGTAAATTGATTATATAATAAATTTATAAAATACTAATTTACTATTTTTATGATTTATGAAAGATGATAAAAATGACTTAAAATAAAAAAATGTTAATGTTTTAGGCTATTTTTTGTCATTTTTCATAAATCATAAAAATAGTAAAAAAAAAAAAAAAATCTGTGTATAGTAAAAATTGATAATTTACAAGTTCATTATATAAACAATTTACTGAGCTACGTACTTAAATCGAAGTTCGAAATTTATATAATAGATTTTTAAGACTTTAGTACAGAAGGCTTTATATTATTCATAGCATCTAAGACTTACTCTTTATGAAGACAATGACCTTATAAAAAGAGAGTTGTTAATTAGTATCGGGGGTATTTTTCTTCTAATTATTGATGTATAATTTATCTATGTATTTTTATTCATAAATATAAATTTTATAGTTTGTTTAATTTAAATTTATACATACTATATTAATAATTGATAGAACATTCACACATGCATGACATAACAAAATGCTTAATGAATCTGAAAAAAATACACACTTTCTTTTAACAAAGTAACGAGAAAAATTAGGAACACACAACATCAATAATAGTGTTTTTTTTTTTAAAAGTAACTAGCTTGAACTAAATCTAAAAAAAATTAGCCAACTAATCAAAAGTTCCAGTATGTCACATCTGAACAACAAGTGGTTGCTTAATTTAATTTAACATTCAAATTTTTTATTGTTTGGTCAACATATTCTTTAAAAAATTGGAAGGACTTCCCTGCATTTTTTTTCTTTTTAGTTCCCACTATTTCCTACTTAAAATCATTTTGTTTTAACAAAAGTAACTAACTTTTGCAGAGAAAAAAATTACGGACACGCAATACCAACAATTGTGTGTGTGTGTGTGTGTGTGTTTTTTTTTTTTTTTTTTTTTTTTTTTATGTAACTAGTTTGAACTTCTAAACTTTGTAGCCAACTGTTGGAAGTTCCAATATGTCACATCAAATTTTATTATTTAGTCAACATATATATAGCTTTAAAAGTTGGGAGGACTTTCCTGCATTTTTTTGTTCTCTTTTCAGTCCCCACTATTTCTTCCTGTATAAAAGCGCTTAAAATACAAAATGCCAAATAATATAAATAACCTAACGGACACAGCGTCATAGTGTCCCTTTCTTTTACAAACGCGTCGTCATGTTGTCATCTACTCATCTTCATCCCTTTTCGTATTTCTTCTCTCTGCTTTTCTCATTTGGGCCCTGAGGAAGTAAAATATTATCAGTTAGGTCCTTTTCGCGCTTGCTTGTTATCTTAATTCATCTTAGTTTAATTTTAAATTGTACGTTTATAATTAATATAGAGATGAAGAGACGTTTGAGCTGTCTAGATAAAATATGCCTTCATAATAAAATTAAAGAGGCCATCTAATTAGTTTATCAATATCATACTAAATTTTCTTTGGAAATGGACTTTCAAATTTAGAGCTGTCTAGATAAAATATGCATTCATGATTCATGCATCAATTCAAATTTGTAATGCCTTATCTAACTTAATAAACATGATTTTTTAAAAAAAAAAAGTTAATACTTTTAAATATCTATTAACAATTTTATTGATTGAAAAATGTATTTGCAACCAGTGTTGTAAAAAAGAGTTATTTAAGCCGATTAATTGGCCGATTAGTCGTTGGTAGCGGTCAATTCGTCACAGATTTTTCCTACAGTTGGTCTATTATTCCCGTTTTGCTGATTAATCTCATTTAATCGCTTGACGGTACTTGTTCATCCTACAAGCGCATATTGTTATTTACAACACTGTTTATAACGAGTCAAATGACTCTAATTTCTAAATCTAAACTCTTTTATTTTCATTAATTCATTTAAACTACTCTAATAATCTAATCCTACTTATTTACACTCGTAAACACCTTAATATATCATTTCTCATCTCTTCACGACCGAATCCGTTTTCGTCCTTATCAACCTACTTTTATAAACATGATCCTTGTCAATCTACTTTTATAATATATATAATTTAAAATTTACACGCATCTAATTAGAATTTTTCTTTAAAATATATATGCAATATAATGTAAAATATGTGGTTTTCAGAGAGTTTATTTATTTACTCGAGATTCGTCCAATTAATACATGACTAGAATTTTAGAAATTTAGTCTATTTAATTTGATTAGATGGAGTAAGAAACTTATTCTACTCTCAAGTTGTCAAATGAGGAATAACACATTGAGAATAAGATAAAATTAGAACAAAATAAGTCAATTAAACCACCTTCTTAGACAGATTAATTATTTATTCCATACTTACTCAACCTGTAAATTAAACTCACTATCAAAAACATATATACATTTATATCATTATTTATCTCCCCAATAATTAAATTACTCAATAATTTTAGTAACAAAACCCTAATCAAATAAAAATAACTTAAATAATATTTAATAAGATGACTCCAATTATTCTTTGTTTGACTCAAGACTGAAACTTACTACTTAAGTCATCTTAAAGAAACATCTTTGATATTAAGCAACATAATTATATATATGGAGGAAGTTTCTTAGCTAGCTTTTAGCTTTGATATAGCCAAGTAATGATATGACGGTTTATTTTTGTTGAAGCTTTAAAGCTTCCATAGAACAATGCTCGACAGTGGTGCATGGAGATTTAACTACCTCGATTTTAATAACATATAGCTGATGTCTCGTTTGTCTCGGCTATAGTTGGAGCTACCTTGTTTTTCTAATTCTCAATCTTTTTCACATATAATATATATCTTTTCGGGCCCAACGACACCAATTGCTGTCCAAAATTCGTCATTCCTCACCGCTACAGATGCATGTATACCTACAATGGAAAAAACAGCACGACGGAGCTGATTCCGTTACAGAATAGTACGGTTACAGTGTGTACATATGTACCGTAATTTACATATTTTGTATCGTGATTATTTGTGTGTTATGATTATCTTTTAAAATTTTGACATGACACGTCACTGAAAGATTTAGTCACGTTACAGCACGTGTAATTAGGACCATTAGATATTGATCAATAGTGAATTTTGAATGAAATAACTTAAATTATGATTAAATGGTCACAAATCACACGAGGCATGTTTGGGCACAACGTGATTCACGTAGCATAATCATTTGTGTGCCGTGATTATCTATTGACATTTTGGTCACGACACGTGAAAAACTAACTTGATTACAGCACGACACGGTACAAGACCAAAGTCATAGTGTATTAGTCATAACACAACACAACACATTTTTTCCACTCTATGTACACGTATTAAGTTGTAAACGAGTCAAGATTGACTAGCAATTTTAATTATAGTTTAACTTCATTTTAGAGGTCGAACTGATCAATTAATTATTTAAATTGAATTTAGTCGACCTAGCAGAGCTGTGTTTGATTTGAACTTAGAATTGTACTCGATCGGATTAAGTCATAATTTTTTAATTCATTTTTGTACTATTTATAAAAATTGTAAAATAATTAATAATTATTCCTTTGTAAATATATTTTATTATCAATATTTTTTTGGATCTTATGATAAATTTTATTAATATATATATATATATATATATATATATATATATATATATAAAGCTATGAGTATTTGAATTATATTGATTGCTAGATATTCTGAATTGAATAATGTGTTTTCAAATTTTAAAGGATTAATAACAGATCGAGAAGCTCGATTTTAAAGAATTGGATGAAAAATTTTATGTTATATATAACAATTCTCATAAAAGTAAAAATAAAGCTCTTAGTAATGTCATAATTAAAAAAAAAAAGATATTTTGAAACATTGAAGTTAATTTTATTTAACTTGAATGATCCAAATGTAAGAATTTAATTTGAACAATCATGTTCGAACTAAACTAGTTAAAAGTCTAATCGAACGAGTCAAACTCGAACATTATTCAAATTCAAATAATTACACTATTTATCGATCGAATAGTATTTGGGTATACTAAACGACTTATGTTATTTGAGAGTATGTTTTGTTGCAAAATAAGAATAGATAGAATAGTCAAATTTCAAATTTTTATAAATAACATATTTTAGTAAGACAAAAAGTTTAGATTCTCGATTCTAACTATTTTAACTCAATCAAACATCAAATAAGTTATCTCAAATAACATATTCTCAGCACAACCAAACATTGTTAGAAGTCCAGTAAATGACAATACAAAATTCAACATAAGTGGGTATATATTTATGACAATTTTGCATGGTTTTTAAACTGTGATAGCCACGACTTGAGCAAATTATGGAAAACCATGCATAAAATCGTAGGAAGCCATTACATGTTGTATGAAAGTGAAACCAAAAATTGGTAAAATTAATTAATAGATTAAGCTTGTATTGGCCCAAAGCTAGCTGTCCTTTAACGCATTTGGTGCAGAGCTGTCTAATTACCCACGACCCTAGATTAACTGACCATTATTTAAAATTGATTAATTTGTAAAGTACCAAATTAGTTTAACGAGGTAAATGGGCCCCGCCAATCATCAAACTTCAATAAATTAATTAGTAGCTAGCCCCCCTAGGTATAGGTATAGCTCAATCACATCAACTAGAAACAAAATTAAACTCTTAACAATTTGCGCCTAATTTTCTAGTGTTTCCCCTCCTCTTCTAAGTCCACTTAAATAAATGAAAATACATGTTAACATCTCCATAACATTTTCAGGCTCCTCCTCGCATATATATATATATATAGTGTGGCTAAATTGCTGTCGCCAGCATTTCAGCTAAGTGCTGTCGTAGCTATATTTTATTATGTGATGTTTAAACAACAAATTCAAACCGTTAGATGTTCAATTTATATTAAAATCTGTTTGGAGACCAAATTTTACATTTTTTGGAATTTTTTTACTATTTATTAAGCTGATTTGAAAACCGCTGTTTTCAGTAAATTTCTGCAGTTTTAAAAACAACGGTTTTCAAACCAGCTTAATAAATAGTAAAAAAATTCTAAAAAAAATGTAAAATTAGGTCTCCAAGCAGATTTTAATATAGATTGAACATCTGACGATTTGAATTTGTTGTTTGAACATTAAATACTAAAATATGACACCGTAAGCACCTCGGTCAAAGTGCTACGAATATCAATTTAACTATACTCTATATATATGGAATGGTATTTGCAAGTGATACTGTCAGTATACTCTTTCACGAATAGTTATTTTTTACTCTCGCGGATACTATTTCATTCGTGTAGTATGCCCGTAAGTATCTCCAAAAAAATTTCTACGAAGATGTTCGACTCTGCCATAGCTAGTAGGAGGTCTATTTCCAGAAGAAGAGTGATTTTTTTTAAAAAATTTGATAGGTTTTGTTGCAATAAATATTAATTGGACGTCAGGTTCGGGTTAATTTGACTTCGGATTATGGATTTCGAGTCTTAACCAAATCGAGTTTCTGATCGTTTGTTTTTTGGATCGTATCGGTCAGATTCGAACCAATTCGACTTTCAAAATAATCGGATCGAATTGAGTTTGGATTTAGGTCAGGCAAGATCCTTCAGATCGAATCAAATTTTGTCACCCCTGTTTCAAAGTTCCATATTACCAAATAAGAATTTCATACTTAAATTTGATGTATTCTATTATTAAATATAGTGCTTTTAAACATGTCGAGTTCAAGTAGCAATTATCCTTTATTTAATGAAAAAAATTAGCGGGAGATGTGATCCTGAGGCATATAATTTTCTCGAATTTGAATGCGAGTTGATGGAATTTTTCGTCAGAGTAAATGAATCTCTAGTTTTTGTTCTGCTTTGGATTGGGAGAGCCTCAAATCACACTTATTAACACTTTCAGTTTTTTTGGTCATTATGATAATTTAGTAAACTACACTATGCAATTATTATTTATTGTCTTTGTTGACCTTGGGAGGGACTCATTCGCAAAAATATTTAATTACAAGACTGTTATTAAAAAAAGCAATGCTCTCCAAGTCAAACAAGGATAAGGGTGTTCAAACAATTCGGTTTGTTTGGTTTTTAACCGAACTGGAAAATTTCGGTTTAAATGAATTGGTTTTTTAGTTTAAATGGATCGGATCGGTTTAGGCTTTTCAAAACCGACTAAACCGAACCGACTGGTTTTATTGGTTTGACTCTATTTTTATTAGTATTATAATGATTTTATTAAACCAAACCGGACCGAACCAATCCGAACTTCAATTGTTGTGTATGACAATGTAAACCGAACCAAACCAAATTGAACTTTAATTGTTCAGTTTGATTCTTAATCGGTTGATAGGTTTAATCGATTCAGTTCGGTTCTATTTTTGAAAACCGAAGAAAATTTTGATTTAATCACTTTACTTCGGTTTGAACACCCTTCAAGGATAACAAATTTTCACCTCCTTAATTTAGGCTTGTAATCACTATAGCTCAGCCTGTATCTTGGTTTGGGCCGGTAGGGCCCAATAAGGATCCTTCATTCAATTTAACGGCCCTTTTGTTTCTAACATAATTTTGTCTTTCATGAAAATGTTGCCAGTTACCACCCATAGAAGGCATGTTGCAATAAATAATTGCACTAATTCTCCTCCATCACACGTTCATGCCTTGTGATCTAACTAAAATACCGAAGTTTTCTCCAATTTATTAATTGATTTTGATCATGCTGAAAGCAAGGTAATGTCTCTCATTATGATATAAGACAGAATGTTGTTGACCTTATAACGCCAGCAAAAAACTAATTACTAGGCACTAGAAGTGTGAGTAGAATATTTGGATTTGAGCCAAGCAACAATATATAAACACAGATTTTATTTTTGGTTGTGATAAAACTATGAGGCCTATGATGGTTCTTAACCCAGAAAATTTGCCAAAGAGAAAGCGAGGAGAGGTGATATTCAGATTCGAGTCATTCTGTGAACCGGGTTACCCGACCCGTTTTACTGGCTTGTCATTTCGAGAGAATATTGAAACCCTTCTTGGGTTTGGCAGTGCTGAGTTGACTGGTACACATGGAGAAGCAAAATTTTGGTCATTTCAACTAGAGCTCAATAGACATCCTCCGACAACCGTGAGGTTGATTGTTGTGGAAGAGGATGTTAAGAAGTCATCATGTCGTCAGTGTCGCTACTGTTGTTTTATTGGTATGGCATTTCATTTTGGGATCTTTCTTTGTGTGACTTGGTATATAACTTGTTCCTATTATATTTATTTCAAACAACAACCAATTAAAACTATACTAACTAGGATGTAGTAGTAGGTCATTAATTATCTAAATATGTTGGTGCTGTAAGGTATTACACTTTTGTGTTAGGTAAACAATTTACTGCTTTGTACCTAGTTTGTTATACATGTACACCTGTAAACATTCTTAAATCCATGCTTGTGTATATATCATGCACAACAATAGCAAACTCTAGTATAAAGCTCAGTCAATCATTTCTAATAATACAGCATAGTTCCTTTATTTTGATGTAGGATGGGGTGAACACCTAATTTGCAATAAGCGGTTTCATTTTGTGCTTCCCCGAAAGGAAACTATGATTCAAGCTCCTCGTCTCTTCATCGAGATGCATAATCAAAAGCAACATTTATTGCATGGAGTGGTGCACTTGAATGGGTTTGGGCACCTCTTGTCCATCAATGGCTTTTCAGGAGGTTCCGAGTTTGTTTCAGGCCACCAACTGCTTGAAATTTGGGACCGAATCTGTGTTGCGTTATGCGTAAGGTAATTATTTTAGCATCAATTCTGTTTTTCATCACGTAAGTTCTAAAGAAAGGAATTATATATCTATATTTCTCATGTTCATTTTAATTTTCTAGCTAGTAGCCCTGTTCCTGATTTGATATACTATAAACAAAAAATATTCCTTTAGTTTCTAATGCAAATTAATGAACCTTTTTTAGTTTTGAAGAGGTCGGACAACCAAAATTTTCATAGAACTCATATAAATGAAATATGTAAATCATCTTCATCTAACTTTAAAAAAGAAAGAACAATCCTTAGTTTTAATACATTTTTTTTTTCAATAAAATAGTACATATATATCTCTTACCAATGTATTATTTTATAGGTTCAAATGAGGATCATTTGAGTTAAATATGATTGAAATGGCCTATCCGTATGTATTAACCACAGAAAACAAATGCATACAGGAATGTGCAAACAAAACAAAACGCTTCCAATGCAAATGAGTGTCAGATTTATCAAAAAATTGTTCTCTTCTTTGTTTTAAAGTTAGGAGAAAATTAAAAAGGAAATTTTAATCATGTTATATTGTTTGAACAAATTATTCTCATATTATTTTGCTTCCTTTATTAACATTCCGTAACAGTCATTGCAGAAAATTGGATATTTCAAATTTTCTTGGAGAAATCAAAATATATCTTTATAACATGAATTCTTGTACAAGGATTTAATAAAATTATTATAGGTAAATAAAAGTGAAAGCCTTAAAACTTAAAAGGGATCATGATATTCTGTTTCAAAATAGCAAAAATGTAATTGTACAATTTCAAAGGTATACATGAAATTCCTCTATGAGAGAAAGAAAGAAAAGGGATGAAAGTTCTCCAGTTGCTACAGTATGTAAAGGCACTTTTGTTAATTAATGAACCAGTATAACCGGTTAGCACCAGCTGATCAAAGAAAGAATCCCAATTATTCATACCAGTATCAATTTAACTGTTTTATGTATACTTTGATACTGTTACATCATCCCTATTTCAGGAAAGTAAGCGTCTCTGACATAGCAAAAAAGGACAACATGCACTTGCGGTTGCTCTATGGTGTGGCCTATGGCAAGACCTGGTTCAACCAGTGGGGATATGAATTTGCACGACCAACATATGCTGTCACATATGAAATGTACAGCGAATCATTGGAAACCCTTAAATCCTTCCCACTTCACCTTCTGGTACCTCAACTCGCTCGTCAGAGCAGAGAGATCCCTTTCATCATTGCAAAGTATCAGGCCATTAGCACTCAGCAATTGGTTACGCTCGGTGAATTGTTCAAGTTCATGCTTGAATTCAAGTCGAGATTGCCATTCAATTCTCTAGCTCCCATGGACTACAGTGGAATAATATCAGAAAATACTAGCCGTTGGTCGGCCAAACGTGTGGAGATGGCTGCACGTGTGATAGTTGAAGCACTCAAAAGGTCTGAGCTGAGATGGGTTACGAGGCAGGAGGTGAGGGACACAGCTCGAACTTATATCGGCGATACGGGTCTTTTAGACTTTGTGTTGAAGTCGCTCGGAAACCACATAGTCGGGAATTATATTGTAAGGAGGATGGTTAATCCAGTGACAAAAGTTTTGGAGTATTGTTTGGAAGATCTTTCTAGTGTTTTGCCACCTAATGTGAATGGAAATAATGGAAGAATGAGGGTTAGGTTGCAAATGACGAGGGTACAAGTCATAAGAGACTTGTCACATTTGTACCAGCAAATATTTGTCGAGGCCGGACAAGCAGTACATCCCAATGGCGCATTGGGTGCTATGCAAGTGGCAACAAGAATGGTTATGGATACTAAACATTTTGTTAAAGATTACCAATCACAAGATTTAGAGCAAAAGGAGGTTGCTAATCTTGATTGCATTAACTTAAATTGCACTATTTGTGTGAGAAATGGAGGGAAAAATCCAGTAATGAAACAACTGCCTTGTTATGAGATTGTCACAGTCTCCAACAATGCAACCATTGGGGAGCTAAAATTGGAGGTGCAAAGATGTTTTAGAGAAATTTATATGGGTTTGAATAACTTCGTGGCTGAGTCGATAATCGGTTATGGAGGTTTAGATTCATACTTGGTCTATGATTCGATCAGCTCAAAAGATTCTATTGTTACTGAGGGAAGTATAGAGCATACTGATGTCAACGGGATATACGAAGGAGGGAATGACATTGTGGTGAATTGCATGTGTGGTGCAAGAGATCAAGATGGAGAGAGGTTGATTTGTTGTGATATATGTGAAGTTTGGCAACACAGTAGGTGTGTCGGGGTATCAGACACTGATCAAATCCCGCAGGTTTTCCTTTGCAACCGATGCGAAAATGGTATTGTCTCCTTGGATCCTCTCAATTTCTAGAGAAATAAATGGCATCATTATTATGTTTGTTTCTTTTTTATCTTCTATTTTTTCCTTGTTCAAAGCATCCTGCTGAGTTAATTTGATTCAGTAATGTATCAAGTTTGGTGAAATGTTGGTTTTTACGATGAAAATATGGTTAAATGCTTGTTATTGTTGTAAATAATGATCCCACTTTCTCTCATGAGCATGTTCTGTTCAGGAGAGAATATGATACTTGGGCGTTATGGACTGTTAGATTTTGTGAAGATTTGTGCAGAGCAAATCTCGATGTTAATTCAACAATACAAGTTCCATTACTTGTTTACAAACATGAGAGATTCACAAGAATTTCTTCCTATTTGATACATATAACTTTCAAAAGAAAAAAATTACAGGAAGTAAAAATACTGAAGAAAAAGGCTCCTTGAGGGTAAACATTTTAAAATTCTCATTTTTAAGAAATTTTTTTTTTTTTATCTGTAACCCTACAAAATCTCATAATTTTAAGTTCAACCTATTTACGAACAACACCATTATTTTTTCCATCTACGCTCTTCAAAGAACCTCAAATAAAATTGTACTTTGCACATCAGTTCAATTAATTAGTCGCCTGGAGCTTAAAAACTCAGAGGGTATGTATAATAGTCTGAGTTTTTTCAGGGGTCAAATTGAAAGAAGAGATTCATGACTATTTGTTTTTAGAAAAATACAAAGGTCTATTCACATTGCATCTATAGTTCTATACAATCAGCTACACAGTCAGCAAGGGCTAACCGTACCAGTCAATAGGGTACCAACAGAAATAGTCTTGAACGCAACAATACCAACTCAAAGCAGGTTGATTATGATGATGGTTCAGTTTCTGGTATGGAAGGAGCTTTGCTCCAGGATTTTCAGAGATCAAGAAAAAATGGTACCAGAACTGAACTCTTGAATTCCGGAGCAGCTCATCTTAAGCAGCCTAAATCCATAAAACAGAAGGACATATCTCTGGAGGCTTTACCATTCTTGTTCTACCTTTATTTATTGTTTTCCTTGTTCAAATGTTTTTACCAGTTTTTATTCATTATACTGTTTTGAGCCTTTTTCATTTTACCATGTACCAGTTACTACCTGAGTAACTAAATCACTAACGAATATGGGCATGACCCATGTTTTTACTCAAAAAAAAATTTCAATGTTCATGTGGAACCTTCTTTCCGAATTTCGAACAAGAACTTTTATAAGGAAGCGGGGGCGCGTTTGATGGGTATTGGATCCAAATCAGTCTTATGTTATTTCGGACTGTCCGATTCGCTTTGAGCGTGTTCATTTGAATGTTAATCTAGGAGGGGTTTGAATGTCATTTTTTTTTCTAACATGAGTTTGAATTTTTTTTTTTTTTCAACTCTTTACAAATTCATGGCGGAAAAAAAAATTAGATCAAACAAAGTTTTGTTTTTTCCACCATCTATTGCTTTCATCTTTTTATTAAAATCTTCTAATAGAAAAATGTCGTATGTATTAGTACTCAATGTTAAATTAATTATACTTATTTATACTTGCATCCAAATTTTATAAAAATTATCACAATTTCAAATAACTTGATTTAATTTTCTAATTACAAAAGATGCTTTCAATTTTCGGAAATCATAATGTTATGTTCTTGCCATTATTTTAATGTCATTCATATAATTTATAGGACTAACTAGAAAGGAAATTATAATTTATTATACTTATACATTTTTTTTATTTTTCTATATTTTGTTATATGTTAATTATTATATTTTATATTATTAGAATTGATCACAAAATTATTAATAGCTATTAAACACAAAATTAGTATTAATAATAAATCTTTAAAAAAATAGTTTCGATAATTATCTTTCACTAATTAGGATTCTCACAACTATTCACACGGTATAACCAAACACACATTCACTGCATTTCCATAATTATTCCTGTGCATAGCTAATAGTATGGATTCCTGCAAATAAAAAAGTGAGTTCCCGAACCCGTAAATCTCATCCTCCAATTCTGTGACAAACAAGAAGGCCTTTTTATAATCCGTGCATACTTAATCTACATAAATATTGAAACAGTGCGGTTTCAAGCAGACATTGAACCGATGCCCATCCGACGGAATTTTTTTTATATACCATAATTAGAAAAAAGTTTTTTTATGAACAACATGATTTTTTTTTACAAACCATAAGAACCAAAATGTCATTTCGGTCCTAACCGTTTTCACATATTTTGAAAAAAAAAATATATTGAAAAATTGTAAAAATACCTGAGATCGAAATGTCATTTCGGTCTCAAAATATATATATATTTCAAGACCAAAATGACATTTCAGTTATTATCATTTTTGAAAGAAAAAAAAAAGTAATCATATTGGTTTCATAAGAATCTTTTTTATAATTATGGTTTATAAAAAAAATTCCATCCGACGCGCCCCGCTGCCAAGTATAATTGTATGTTATAATGCACAATTCGTACCATCTGATTTACGTACAGCAGCCTCTGCAATATTCAGGCCTAAATTAGCTGTCCGCTCAGGCTTAAATTGGGTCAAGAGGTGACTAAAATTCCCTAGATCAATTTGGTTAATTTCGTGGTGCTGTAGTAGCATACCAATTTCACATGGATCAGGGCCCATAACTTAACTTCTATTTTTGTGTGTCCAGGCACGCTTTGCAGAAAGAAGCATGGAGGTAAATGGTATCAATATTCAGCAGCCGCAATAGTTTTTTCCCAAATTTTGTAAAAGATATTTCAGAATTATCTTTGAATTATTTGATAAAATTGATGTCCAGCTCCCATGTTGCTAAATTGTACACCAAACGCTGCAATTAACTAATAAGTAATAACTACATGAACCGCACTAGGAAGAGAGCAAGAGAACAGATGGCAAAAAGGGATTCCCAATTTAAAACAGCCTTTAGCTTTGCTTCTTGTAAGACAAAAAAAACAATGGCCAGAAGACAACCATTCAGTCTTTCCCACACCCACCTCCCAATGCCACTTGCACTGTCATTTAGGTTCAGCTCTTTAACTTCTAGGTAAACACAGAGCGCCTATCAGTTCATTTATTTCCGTGTTTTCTTTGTTTGTAATTCATCAAAGTTCAAAGACCACGAATATAACAAATTTCTAGTGATGAATGTTTAAAGAGAAGGGTTCAAATGCATCCAAATTTTTGTTCACTCAAATGCACTCTATCTTTCAAATTCTTTTTTTTTTTTCTGTTTTTAAAGTCCGAATAGTTAATTCGAAACGTTAGATGCGATATATATTAAGATGTGCTCGGAGACCAAATTTTACATTTTTTGAAATTTGTTTAATATTTATTAAGCTACTTTGAAAATCGCTGATTTTACATTTTCTGAACCATTGAATCAGCGATTTTCAAAGTGGTTTAATAAATAGTAAACAAATTCCAAAAAATGTAAAATTTGGTCTCTAAGCACATCTTAATATATAGATCACATCTAATGATTCGGATTGACTAGTTGGACTTTGAAAACGGAGAAAAAAAATTTGAAAGATAGGATGCATTTGAGTACACAAAAATTTGGGTGCATTTGAATCCTCCTCATGTTTAAATGTCTCTATTTTTTTTTTATCTTCATTATGTTTCTATTTTTAAAAAATTTAATAATTCAAAATTTAAAACTTAAAAGTCAAAATAAAATTATTGGATGTGATCTATGTTATTTTATTTAGGAAAAATTTCTCCTATGCCCATAGAAAAAATTGAAATAGCCAATTTCTTCATCAAAACAACATAATATCCAATATCCCCGTACAAACTTTATATTATTTCTTCTATCCCCTAATTTCTATTAATTTTACCCTTTATTTATTTATTTTAAATATTAATTTGATAATTATACCCTTCTCTCTCCTCTCCTTGGTCTGTCTTAGACTTTGCTGTATTAGTCGGCCAAAAAAAATGAAATATGTTGCTCCTTTTATTTATTACTTTCTCGGGAGTAGAGGGTGTTAAACTTGTTTTTCTTTCTCTTTCCTGCCTCTCCGGGATATGGTCTCATTTTATCAAGATATATATAGCCAAAACTTAAGGTATCAAATCAAATAAAATCACAACAAATATTGAGAGTGTTATACTCCGGAAAGAGCTTGCCGGTACAAAACTTCATAGATAAAATGAAATAAGTTTTTCAATTTTGACGATTAGTTTATGGGTAGATAAAATTACAAAGTCGCTGCACCAGGTGATAAAGAAAATCCATATGCAAGTTTCAAATATTTTAAGAAAATTACGAAGTCGCTGATATCTAAATTAAATTAATTCCTTGATGCCTTCTTCTGTCTTAAAGAGTAAAAATGAACTCCTGTAGAGTCTGGAAACCAAATGAGAGAGAGAGAGAGAGATTTAGAAGGAAGACAACGTTGGCAGCATCTGTCAATTTTTAAGAAAAAAAAGGAGATTTAGAAAGAAGGGTATATTTGTTAAAATAATATTTAGAATAATGAAATAAAGAGTTAAATAGATATTAGGGGATAGGAAAAATAATGTAAAGTTTGTATGGTGATATTGGATATTAGGTTGTTTTGACGGGAAAATTAGCTATTTTAAAAGCTTCTATGGGCATAGGAGAAAATTTTCCTTTTATTTATGTGCTCATAAAAAAATATTATATTTTAATTTTGTTTTTTTTAAATCAATTATTTGAAAAATTAACATCTAGAAATTATTCACATTAGTACATTTTTACAAGTTCTTGATGACAATTAAAACAAAGTTGAAATGTCATAATTTTTTGCACGTGTATAGATAAAATTATTTAGATCATATCCGATAGTTTTATTTTGACTTTAAGTTTTAAATTTTGAGTTATTAAAGTTCTTAAAAATAGAACCATGACGGAGACACAAAATGAAGGCATTTGAACCTTCCTCGTTGATATTACTCAAGTGTTTTATTTCCGTATCAGATCATTTAGAAAATAAAGTCTACAACGTGAGTCACGGTATGAAACCGACACATGTGTTATGTTGTTCTATAACCTAGCCATTATGTTTTGTGACAGAGCCAACTATAATGTGCTATTTGAAACTCTGATGTAATATTTTTGACAAATTATTTCCGAATCACAAATTTTTGACATCACTGAATCGAACCCAAATAATTCATTTGTCACTATGAGCCTAAGCAAAGAAAGATCAACAAATTCCTCAGTGCATCTTATAGGATATTCACAGAAGATCCTGGTTACAAATAGGCAAATAAAGATTAATCATCAAATGCAAAATTACTCCGATAAATTCACAGAAGAACCATGATTATCAATATGACTCTTATACTGACAATTGTACGGCATGACTGCTATATTAAAACGAGATAAATAAGAGTTATTCTTGTGTTTTGCAAACGGTTCGGTTCAAAGCCCCACAGTCTACGGATTTCTTCGGTCCACGGGTCTTCTCAGTCCACAGATCTGTCCGGTTTGAGTTAGATGGTCCAAATTTGGAGAGGATGACCTAAATCCCTGCTAAAGATGGTACAGATTCACACGGGTTGGTTCGGTCTGCTTTGGTTTGGTTGGTCCACGATTTTGCACGGGTTAGCACAGTTTTGACCACAAGTTTAGCATAGTTTTGACCACGGGTTAGCACGGTTTAGCACAGTTTAGGCACAGGCTGGTCCAAGTTTAGTCCGGTTATGGTCTAGTTTGGTCCACGGGTTTAGAACAGCTCAAGTTAGTCCGGATCTAGTAGAAAAAACACACACAAAATCATGCTAAGATTCTCTTTATCGTTGGTTCGGTCCGATCCTCAACATGCCAGTTTTTTTTCAAAACATTAGGTTATAGTTATACTGTACTCTTTAAATAGAGAACACTTTTAATTCAGTGGGGACTTTTTGTGAATATTTTAAATTAAAACAAAATAATATTGAAAAATATTCAAAGTTTCTCTTGTGGTCCTCTATTAACACCTCTATTATATTGTAGATTACTAAAGTGTGATCCATGTTTTATTTTTCCAAATTTCATATATGACAGGATGTGGTAGCTTGGATGCTCCATCGTACTTGGTGCTAACCAAATGAAACATTTATTTTGGGGAGAAATTCATGTATATCCCTCAAAATTTTCAAAATTATGTATTTCTCCTTCTAAAGTTGATAATATCATATCTACCCTTCTAAAAATTGCAAAAAGTCACAAATTTATTTTATTTTATTATTTGCCCCCTTTTTGTATATATATTTAGAGTATGTCTTTAGTAAATCAGAATAAATATCAACGATCCTTATTAAATTGATTTTAAGAGATAATTATTAATTAAATAAATAATGTGGACGGATTTTATATTTATTTTAGTAGATAGTTAAAAAAAATTTCAAATTTTTTCTTCACTAAATATGGTGTGCTGGAGTAATTTCATATCTTTATCAGATTAATTGTATAGTCATTTTTTACTTTATTTTTTAAATCCTTGGCAGTGGCTACCAAGTTGAAGTTGTAAAAAAAAGGGTAAAATGTAAACTGTATTGACTTGATCGATCACTTTCAAACATAATATATAGTTCAGTTCAATTCCAAAATTCAAATAATTGATTTGAATCTTCCAACATGTTCTTTATATTCAAATGTGCTTGGAAATCAAATTTTACATTTTTTTAACTTTTTACTATTTTTTCAAAAAATTTTAAAATCACAACTTTTTATTAAATAAAAAATAATAAAAAATTCAGCAAAGCAAGTTAGTCCATCTCTTTTTCTTTTTCTGAAGTAAATAGGTCAATTTCCATCTTTATCTTCTATAAAATCAAGAAATTTTTTTTACAAAATATAAAAGGGTAAGAATATACAAGAATACAAGATCCTATCCTTCTACATGTTGAACATAATAATTATATAACAAACGTGAAGTTCTTGCCAAATGATACCTATACTGACATTTAATTGCTGGAAGAAATAATATTGTGATGACAAAATTCATACAAATCCACCCCTAATTAAGTAAAAATGCCAATTTATGAAATTAATTTTATGTAAAACTTAATTGTGATTGATTCAGAAATATTTTCGAAAATTTATTTAATAACCATGCTAAAATTAAATTCGGTGTTTGATATACTTTGAAATTGAATGGTAAATACGAATATCATAACCAACCAATACTTTTGGGTTTTTATTATTTAGAAATTAAAATTTTAATTTTTCGGCAAAGTTAATGATTGTTTTTTTTTTTTCGAAAAATAGGTGGAACTATTAAGTACAGTTCCACCTAATGTTGTTTTTGGGACCGTACCAATAGTGTGGTTTCAGTATTTTTTCAGACCTTAAATGCTATTCTGACCGCATATTTGTCTGAAAATTGTTAGGACTGCTTTATTGATGTTATTCCATTTACCTATTTATGATGAAACCGCTACAAAAAAAATCAATATATTTCTAGAGATTTAATTTATAAATTTCTAAATAAAAAAAAATCAACATTTTCTTCGTTTTTTTTTTTCTTTCAGTTGAGTGATTTTAGTGTTTTTTCAGACCTTAAATGTTATCTTGACTGTATATTTGTCTGAAAATGGTTAGAACTACGCCATTGATATCATTCCAGCTGTTTATCTTATCTTTGGTGAAATCGCTAGAAAAAAAATAATCAATATCTTTGTGGAGATTTAATTTTTAAATTTCTAAATAAAATAACAATCAATATATATATACATATTTTTAATTTTTTTGTTGAGGAAAGGAAGACCTACCAATGGTTTCAGAAAATAGTAGCACCTTTTGTGTGCCTGATGTAAAACCCAGAGTAGAGTACCAGACCAAAACTGAGCCAACATTTGAATGTTTGGTTCATGATAAATGTAATGGATCAGGCCCAAGATGAAATGCTCTGACCGCTACAGACTGATCCTCTTTTCAGAGAGAAAGGAGAGAGTTAGTAGCACTGAAAACCAAGTCCCTTGTTTCTTTGTGCATGATATCTGTTTAGAATAGTAATTTCTCTTTCTCAGAAAGAGAGAGAAGAAACAGAGAGAGAGAGAGAGAGAGAGAGAAAGAGACTTTGTACAAAACGACTGAATGAGATGACACCGAGATAGCATCATAGCAATAATAACACACAGTGCCGGAGCAACAAACCAAACATTTTCCTTCCCAATCTTTTAATTTGAACCTTAGTGCAATCCACTGTATACTGGTAGTCTGGTATTGGGTTTCAATTTTCAAATAAATATTTTAAAAAGCTTTCAATTTCAATTGTAGAATGTATTGTATTGTTTATGGATAATTGAGAAAATTTTAAACTAATTAACATCTTTCTCCATGTACTTGAGAAAGGATTCAAATCGGCCGATATTTTCTTTTCGTAAACAATAACTGGGCTATCTCTACTTTTTTGAATCCAGCCGTTTAAATTTTTTCAAAAACAAGTCTTACAACAACTTTTTTCATAACTTTTATTTGTACGCATCTCGAAACAAATTCAACGACTGAATTTAAAAAAGTAGGTATAGCAGGGTTTAATGTTCATACACGAGAATAACAACAGATTTAGATCAATATATATAACAGCTTGCTGACCGTAGTTAGGGGCGGACCCACATGATCCCAGGGGGTAGCTGCCCCTCGTGGATTTTGAATTTTAGTAGAGATTGGAACGTTCCGATCAATTTTGCCCTCCTCTAAAACTTTTTTTTTGCCTCTCTCTAAATGTTTGATTTATAATTCAGGTTAAATTTAGAGACAAATTAAAATAATTTTTTTGAATTATGATTGATAATTAGAATTATAGGTTAGAGAATCATAAATTTACAAGTCAGAGTATTGAAAAGTATAAGTTAAAGTACTATTTTTACAAAGTATCTAATTAATTAATAAGTTTAAACTCAATTAGCTATTTAAATTCAATTCAATATTTTTTTATTTTCCTTGAAGAAATTCTGGATCCATGCCGGACCATAGTACTACAAATTATTAATTAAGGGAAGAAAATAATATTCTCTTTTGATCATTAGGAGTTTAGGACTGATGTGTTCTTTGTTGCTGCTACTAAATTGTCCAAATTTTGTACAAAATGTACAATAAACTGCAGAATGCAAATTGGGGCAAGAATCTAGCGCAATTTTCTAGAAAACCCCCCTTTAATAGTAATGTATTAATTATTGATCATAAAAGATCTTATTCTTGTGAAATTTAGTAAAAAAGCAGTTCTCAATATATGAAACATATTACAACTTGTTGATCTTCCAAATTTAAAAGGACACTAAATTGTATTCGAGTAAAAAAAAAAATTATAATATTGCACAAGATTCGTCTAGATGCATCATATTTATATGTTTCACACTTAACACAAATAAAATTATTGATATATGCATGTACAAGCAGCGTTGTGCATGCATTTTAATGATAGATGGATAATATGGATCCAAAACAAATATTCCTACACTATTACTATCAATTATATGCAAACATAGCAGCCACTGTTAGGGTTTTAAAAAAATAATAAGGAAATTATATGCAAACAAAATCATCAGTGTTTTAAAGACGAGGATTATAATACTGAATGCCTTTATACCTCATCATGTCTCATATTTTATATCTTTGTTTCTAAAATTCAAACTATCAATCCGAACTATTCAACATAATATCCATACTAAAATATACTTAGTGATAAAATTTTATAATTTTTGAAAAACTTTTATTATTTTTTAAGATAAAATCATTGTTTTTGGATGGTTCAAAAAATGTGATTTTGTACCTATTTTAAAAAATAGTGTACAATTTCTAAAAATTATAAAATTTCGTCTCCAAATATATTTTAGTATGTATATAATGTTGAACGGTTCAGATTGACAATTTGAACTTTGAAAACAAAGATATAAAACATGAAGTATGATAATGTATGAAAAAGAATAGGTAATTCGAACCACCCCCAACAACCCCCCCCCCCCCCCCCCCCCCCCCCCCCCCCCCCCCCCCCCGATAATGCATGCGCGAAGGAGCATCCCCATAGTAAATGGCATGCGGTTTTCAAAATATGTTGGCCGCAAAGAGTACATTTCACAATCGCCACACAACCCCTTTTTAACAAGACCTCTCTAGTTAACATCTTGTTTTGTAACATAATTCAGAGAAAGACTCAAACCTTAGGTTGCCATTGTTATGTAAAATTTTGTAAGTAAAGGAGGTTGAGAATCGACTCGATGGTTCCCATGCCCAGACGGTTGAGAGTCCTAAAGATACATATAATAATCTAGTGAATTATTTAGATCGGAGATATCTCGTTTATATTTCCAAAAGTTAATTAGACCGAACATGGTTAGATATTATAGATAATTAATTGGCTTACACCGTTTAAAACCTTATTATAAATTGGAATAGAGATCAATTATACTCCACGAAGCAATTCTGGGAGGTGGTTGCAATTAAATCTGCCTCACTAAATAAGTAGTAATGATAAAGCTGCCTCTTTAAATCTATCTGTGCGTGTAATCAAATTGTATAATTTGTATAAACTGACCATCACATCAAATGAATTTTTGCAGCAATATGATGAAGGGTCCTAAAGTAAACACTTCTTGATACGGATCATCAAATTGTTATCAAGTGAACCTAATAATTAGCTCTCTTTTTGTTGTTGTGTAATTAATTATCTGTCACTCCTAGATCTTTATTTTATTTATTTTCAAATTTTGACAGAAATGAATTGTCCATCTATATTACATATAATAAAATTAAAATTAATGAAGTGACTAACTCATCATGAACGTTTAGGTGATAATTAATAATTACATATTTACATCTATATGCATATATACATATTGAGGCCTCTATACTGTGCGGGCAACTAATGTATAAATTATTATTCTCCTAATTAAACACGGAGAGTTGATCATGTAAATATTATTTTTTCTTCATATACATGTTTCTTTTGCGTGCATGGTAGAACAACATTTTTTTTATAATGTCCCAGGAGTCCAGGACCCACATAATATCTAACAAAAATGGAAAACTTTTTTATATTTTCAAGCATACTTCTCAGCAAATAAAATGGTTATAATTGAGATTAATGTTTCCCTTGACCTTTACCCAGCCAAACTAGTTGAAACCTTTCACTTGCTAAAAAGAAAGCCTCTTCTCTATAGGGTATGTTTGGATGTAGCGAGAATAGCGAGAACAACAAGAATAGTATTGTTCTGATCCATCCAAACATACTCAGAAACAGTGAGAATAGCGTTGTTCTCGCTGTTCCTACAAAAACATGGAATAGCAAACCTACTCTCTCAAATGTTCAATCGCTATTCTCGCTATTCTAAATGTTCAATCCAAACAACTTCCGAATAGCTTTAAGTTAGCGTTATTCTTAAATAATAGCTATTCTAACTATTCTTAATCTACTATTCTCAACAGTAGCTATTTTAACTATTCTCTAGTGCATCCAAACGCACCCTATTTCTATATGAGACAATTATTTATTCCATGGAGATATCTTATGAAATAGACGATTTTGACATTTAAAAAAAAATGTACTCATTTTATCAACATTTTTTCACTCTTCTACTATTCTACCCTTTCACTGTTAATCAACACCACTATAATACCGGAATAGTACAAAATAAAAAAAATAATTCAGATTTCACCTTTTCTCTATTCTTCCACTATTTCACATGTCAAGTCAAGAATTAAAATTAGGGGTTCCTTTGTCCCCTGCATTTCTGCCTCATTCAAAAAATGTTATTCTAGAAAACCACATTTATTAAAGTGATAAATCTTGATCCTTTTAAGAGGACAAGAAGATGAAAGGCTCTTTTAACTACATGTTAAATTTAAATCTTAGCCCCAATTATTTGAATGCAACTTTTTTTTTTTTTGCAAGATTCAAAGAGATCATAATTAATCTTCTAGGTATAGTACAATTTGTATGATATTGTTGGTATATCTTTGCAGATACAAAAAAAACACTGTTATGTCAATTTATCCTTGCGGATAATCATTTTTTATCCTCTCTCTCAAATACAGTTACATTCTTGTAGTGATGCGCGATATTAACTGCTTACAATTTTAAGTAAATATTGAAGATAAATTACTCAATTATTTAATATTAACAAAAACAAATTATATTCAAATTATAATGATACAATCTTTCATACAAAGAGCATTTTCTTTACCACTGAACAGGCTGGTTCTCTTAATCGCTATACAATATATTATAATCTTAGCCACTTACTAAGAATCTTGTACGAATCTTAAAATTTTCTAAAAATCATATTATGTCGTGTGCTTTTAATGACAAGATCATATTATACTTATTACTTATCATTAAGTCAATCCATTTATAATGTCATTGTGGGCTATAGGATGCTTCAAGCGTAAGTCACTCTATATATATATATTATGTGCATTAATTTTAGAGGTTTCAATTTGCGTCAAACAATTAGAAAAGGTCTTTTGCCTCATCCCTTGTTAAATTTTTTCTCCATCTTTTAGACCCGACTTTTTTATTTGCATGCACAAAAAGAACTGATTCTTCAAAAAGATTAAAAAGGAACTAAAAACCCTGCGCCTTTTGTCATAAAGAAGAGAAACAAAGACTACACCAACCAGTAAGCATTATTATCAACACCTCCTCCATCTCTTCCCCAACGCAACCCTCGAAGTATCAAAAGAAATACAAAAGGAAAAGGAAAAGCTAATATTAAAAAAATAATGGCCCAAAAAGTATAAAAATAGAAGGGAACTTCAAACAAAGGAGTTCAAGTTACGGTAAAGACCCAAATTTAATATGAACTGGACATATCCATTACCGTATCTTAGTTCCTATTCATGGCCTTCCCTTGGTTGCTTTGCTCATCATTCTCCCCCCTGGTCACAATCGACGACACGTAACTTGCCATGTCAGAGTTGATTCCGGCTGTCGGCTTTGCTCTAAACTTGTGCTTGCATGAAAAACATGTGATCTGAAGCAATGTTGCGTTAATCTGTCGCATGGCATGATCCCTTATCGCATGTGCTTTACTGAGTTCCATCTGAGCTTGCAGCCGTATTCTCTTTGCATTCGCCAACTCTTGTTCCGCCACATCGACTTGTCGCTTCGCTTGGTACCTTGCCTCATCAGCCCTTGCCTTATCTACCATCGCTAACCTCAGCTGTTCTCTTGAATCTTCGTTTAGCCTTTCATGTTTTGTTTCTGATGCATTTGGTTTGGAATCAAGTCCAATGGAGAGTCGCAAGCATGTGTCTTGATTTAGTTCATTGTAGACAGCTGCCGTCTGGTTTAAGCGATCAACATCGGATGGCGGGAGAAGCTGAAGTTCTAAGTTTTGTGATGTTGGCGGTGGTGTTTGATCTGATGGTTGCAACGGAATGTTCATGTTCATCGGCATTCTTAAAGGCCAGGCTGTTGGGCTGGGAATGATGTCGCTTGACGGGCTGGTGCTAGTTGCGGCACTTGCACGTGACCGACCAGCATTGCACGTGTCTTGGTGCTCTATGAAGCTCTCCACCCTGTATACATACATTTTGCAAGATTAAAAATCTGATGAGTACATAAGATAAACTGATCATATATAGATAGCATATAAAAGTGGACAGGAGGTGGAGACGAAGGTGGTATACTTTTATTCAGGATACATGGTAGGTATAGGAGGAAATGAAAATTAAATTTCAATTAAATTGCAAGCTAAGGCAAGGTGTGGTGAAAGAAATGACAGGAACTGAGGAAGCAAGTAATGAGGGTAGAGTGAGACAAGGGGAGAAAAGTGAGGAGGTGAGAAGGTCAGGTATGAAATTTTGTGCCACTGAAAGGGGTCACGGTCACGGACAACAATAAATGAGACCAGAAATGGAGAGCAAATGCATCACGAAAGCAGCCAATTGAGGTTAATTTGCCAGTGGCATCAGGAATTGTGCCCTGAACACCCACATAATTGCACTTTCTTAAAATTGTTATCTTCCTCAGTTTGTTTCTTTTTTATATTTTGTGTTACAGAGATCAAGGAATCTTACAATATTGACAAGAGAACTTAAAATAATGATGCATTTCAGTAAAAAAAAAATGGATGGTATTTTAGTTAGAAAAAAAAAAACAGGGAAAAGATATTGCAACAATCGAAATGGTTTGTGCACAAGAACGTTAAAAAAATATGTATATATAAGAAGTACATGCATGAAGAATCTCAACTTTCAGTCAATTATTTTAAAAATAAAATCAATGTAATAAATCCTCCTAGTGCTTAGCCCAGATTGCACCATGATCTAACCATTCCCTAGGAAAATCCTTTTCTCAAAAGGTCCACTACACAGCAAAGATTATACCCAAAAAGACTTGATAAAAAGTATGAGCTTTTGAACAAGGAATAACACACAAAAATCTTTAAAAGAAAATTTTAATACCGTAGCAAATTATTTCAAGCACATTAACATTACCGAGAAAAAACACGACCGCAATCGCAAGAATGGCCGCGGGTTCCGCAGGTCTTGAGGTGCGCCTTGTAGTCAGATTGCACGGCGTACCCCTTGGCGCACCTTGTGCAGACCCACTGCCTTTGGCCACTGTGTTTCCTACGGAAATGCTTCTTGATCCCGACAAGATCTCCGAGCGCATGGCATGGGTCGTGGTGGAGGCAACTCGGCTCCGGACACACGAACACTCGCTTTCTTACTTCACCTTGTCCCTCCCGCTTCACCAGCTTCCACGGCACCTTGTGCCGTCGACGGTGCATTTGCAAGTTCTGGTCCCGCTGGAAACCTTGGTTGCATATTTCACATACATACCTATCCGACTCGAGAAGGGTACGCGGCGACAGTGATACCACCTCAGCATCCGGGTCTGCTTAGTTTAAAAAAATATATATATTGTTAATTAATTTGAATGATGAATTGAATATACAATATATATAATTGATTAGCATTTACCAGTAGACTGTAAAAATGTAAACCTGGAGTGCCAGCAGGACGTCGTTTCTTCTTATTGGAAGAGGTGGTGTTAATTTCAAGTGAAGGAAACGGATGCGAGCCGGAGGTGGCCATGGCAGGATAAGCGTCAGCACTTGGCGGATTCATGAAGAGAGAACAATGAATAAGATGTGTTTGTTTTGTGTATAAGGAGGCTAGTTCTGAATGTACATTGCAATTTTGAGGAAGGACATGAGATTCAATTTATGGAAATATCACAAGGAAAAGGAAAGTGAATACTTTCTTTCCTCTTCTTCTGATTCTTCTCACCCAAGTGCTTCTGTCTTTTACTATTTGTTTGGTAGTTTTTCTCCGTTTTGAAGATATATACAGAGAATTTAAGGCGGTCTTTAAGAGGGAGTTAGTGTTTGGCTTTTGAAGCTGTGTTTTTACAAAAGAGATGAGTGTGAGAAGGAGAGAAAGAGAGAAGGGATGAGATCAAAAAGAAAGTGTACAGATCATGGTCACTTGGGTGCATTACAGTTTGGATTTTGGACAGCCGTCTTTGGCCTTCTTATAATCATGAGAAACGTTACTTCTTCCCAGCTTTTGCACCTGAAACCTTCTTCATGATTGTCTCGTTGCTCTATCATGTGACAAGATGCATATATAAAGTAAATCAATCGCCTCATTAAATTAATTAAAACATGAGCCCTCATACTATTTTTAGTGACATTCGGTTATATTTTACATTTTTAAAATTTTCAAAATTTAAATAGTCAATTCAAATCTTACAACATATATTAAAATGTTCTTGCAAATCAAATTTTATATTTTTTTAATCTTTTTACTATTTATTAAGTATTTTATAAAATTGTTGATTTTAGACCATTGAATTTTTGTACCAATTTCAATAAATAGTAAAAAAATTTAAAAAAAATATAAATTTTGATCTACAATTATAGTTTAATATATCCATCATGTTGGACTTTTAAAATGTAGAGTGTAATCCGGTATCATAAAAAAAAAAATAATGTAAGTGGATCCCTCTTATTAAAACATATTCTAGTTTTATTTATTGCACAAATTGACATTGATTAATGATTTTATCACAGATAATCTCTGATAAAGATTTTCAAACAAAAGAACTTTATTGTCTTAATTACTTGATTTTACTATCTAGCTACCATGTATTATTTATCTATTATGATTTAATTATGAATGGTTCTGACAGGGGATATATTTTGGCTTATATATGATTCTTTCAGAACTTGACAACTCAAAAGTATTTTTTCTCACAATTTTTTTTTACATAGCAATCAGCAGTTCATGACTTAAAATTATACTACCTATATAAACAATTTATATTAAAAGAATAAATTTCAATAACATATATTAATTAACAAGATAAATTATTAAATTTCCGAGTTTTTTTTTAAAGCTTAATAGTGTACACCAAGTATTAGATTTCCAGTTTTCATCAGCTTCCAAGTCAGTCCTTCACCCTTGATTTACACCAAATTTAAACAGGAAAAAAAAATATACTGTGAGCTTTTGACAAATAAAAAAATATAGTTCCCGGACTTCATCTACACGACAAAAAAATAGGCTAAGTTACTCCTGTTACACCTTGTTTGGTTGGAGAGTAGAAAAGGGAGGGGAGGTGGGGAATAGAATGAAATAGAATTAAAAAAAAAAGGATGGATATATTTAATCTCTTTATATTTTACATTAATGAAGAAAAATAAATCTAATTTTCTTTCTTGTCTTATTTATTCTTTGTTTAATTAAAATTTAGAAAGTTAATGAGAATTCCAGTGATTGATATTAGGTTTGTCAAAAAAAACTTGGAAGAGACTTATATAAGATATAGGATTTGACATTTGTGTCATTTTCTCTGAAAGTATTTGCAACAAAATTCATTTTCATATATTATACCTCAAATTGAGAGAAAAACCAATTCTATTGATAATAAACATGCAAGTTTAAATCTTTGTCTTTGTATATCTTTCACCTCCGACATAACCAAACATGATTTGAGAGAGAAAAAAAATTCTTTCCGTTCCCTTCCTTCCTCTACTCTCCATCCAAACAAGGTGTTAAGAAATGCATGTATAATAGCAAGAGTAACTCGGTTATTTTAACGAAATTGAAGGATTAAGTAACTTTCCAGAAAACCAAGGACCTAATGGTCCAAATAAAAATTAAGGAGTCGACTTGATTTTTTTGAAGAAAATCAAATATAAACAAAAAATAATTTAACGTCATATATAAAGGTTGAAGGACCTATTTGATTATTTCCAAAATAATTGAAGGACCAACCTAAATTATGTTTAATTAGTATTTAAACCAAAATCCATAATAAAATCATAAGGACGCCAAAAAAATGACAAATGAAAAATGAATTAATCTAATTTGAATAACAAAATTGATCATGATAAATTGTAATATATTTCACAAACATCTATATTAGAACTGCTACTTTATGGTTAAGCAGTGCTTATCAGAAATAAAATTTGTTTTCAAAACACACATGTTCCTTCCATTAGTTCTGTTGATTCAGCTATTATAGTTTTAACTTATTATTTATGTTTATTGGATAATTCTTACTTTAAATTAACTTTAATATTACTTATAGATCTTACTTATTTGAATCAGGCAGATCCTTGATAATTCTGTCAGATATAGACACTCAGGACATGGATAGCCAATTGGTTTCCGATGCGAATGTTGATCGTAGTTTAGAAGAATCCGACCTTTCTGATTACTTACATGACCGTGCAAAGATTGATGTCATTGACACTCTTCTAGTGGATTCACCTAATGAGGATTCTAGCTCTTCTGCTGCTAGTGCTAGTGTAGTTGTCATTAGTACCTCTACTTTAGCTTTCTACAATATGGTATTGTATAATTCCTACTAAAATTTTATTTAAATTACTCTCTTAATTCTATTAAAATATGAAAATAATAATTTTGCTCAGCTCACAATTCACATTGCAACTTTAATGGAAAGTTTAAAAAGGTGACATGTTGAATATGCCATTTTGCTGGCATTGAAGAGCAAGGAAGCAAAAACATGGTTAGCAATAGCATGCAACAAAAGCAGAGGATGCCTCATAATTTCGTCACTCTCTCCCTTAGCAAATTGCGTGCATTAATTCAGCCCTGTCCCCTTCAAATGACACGTGAGATTCGCTTCTAGTTCTATACCCTACGAATTCTTTCTCTTCTCTCCATTTTTAGTCCAGTACGTTCGGTACAACCAAATTGTATATGTTCTAGACTCCATGACGCAATCTCTGCCTTCCTTTTTTTTTTGAAATTTTTCATAAAAACTGTGAAATTGTGAGATGGAATCGAATTTTTAACTTTCGAGTATAACAACTTTAAGACTAATTTTTAATCAATTATACTACCTCTCCTTTTTCAATCTCTGCCTTTCTCAATAGTTCAATTTGTATTCTATGCTTTATATGTCAAGCTGACTAGTAGACGTATACCATAAACAAAGGCAAAGAAATACATATTTGTATAACTAAAAGCAATTCGTATCCTCTGCATGCATTAACTCAAAAAAAGAATTTTTTGAATTAATGTATATGAACCGTCTGATCTATTTTAAAATTTGTGTAAACTAGATTCACATTAATATTAAAGGGGAGTGCTGTATTGAGGACTTCATTTGAAATTTTGAGGACTAAAAAAAAATTTTCTCTTCAAATACCAATATTGTCCCTTGGCTTCTCTCTCTTATCTCAATTATTAAAAGAAGAAAAAAAAAGGAAAGGAAGTTAGAAAATTAGCCCCATAAATCATTTCCTTTCGTGAGAAAAATCGTACTCCAAAAAACCTTCCCTCCCGTGATTCATGCAGTAAATTATTGAAATATTTGTTACTTTGTATTACTATTATTTTGTAAATCATACAGTAAATTATTGAAATTATTTAGTGGGTTTGTAGGGGACCGTGATGGTTTTGAGTGTTTTTCATCTCAGATCATCATGATGTGTTTTTTTGTAATTTTGGATAATTCTTAGTTCTCTATGGTTTCTATTTCGGCATGATACTGGAAGAAGTTTTGATCAAGGCAATTGTAGATGAATAGTGCAAAATGGGGCTAAGGGGAAATTTAGGTTTACTGCTGTGCCTACTGGTAAATAGTGGATGTTTTCTTGTTGTTGTAAGCTGATTTGTAATTTTTAGACTATTTTCTAATATACAGGGGTGGAAGTCCATATATATTTGTCTGGCATTTGCAAGCTAAAACTGGCTACCACTTGCATTGAATTGTGACATGGCAGAATTCTGTTTTTTCTACATCTTAACATGAAAAACAACATGTTTGGACTCAATTTATACATTACTCCAAATATTTTTATTCATAGTGTTTCGACTAAAAATGAAACTATAACACACTTCTCTGGCACTGTACGTATTTTCTATTTTACTGCTAGTTATTTGTACCATGCAGAGTTGCAAATGAATCAAGCTCGATTGAGCCAGCCTTAGCTCAAGCTTGATTTGATTAGAAGTCGAATTGAGTCGAGCTTGATTTAAAAACTATCTGCGATAGTTTTTATTTTGTATTATAATTTTTGTTATTTAATATAAATTTGGCAGCTGCTGTCAATCTTTCACAAAATAAAAAACAGAGAGAGTGCTTGTTACCAAAAATTTTTTTTTTCTTTTTCTGTAACTTTTCTTGATTATTTTTTCATTAATAGACTTATGTATTAATTATGACATATTAATTGTAAAGATAAGGGAGAGATAACAAAAAGACAAAATTGGTATTTAGAGAGAAATTTTTTTCTCAACTTTCAAAATTTCAAATGCTACCTTCGTTATATCACTCCCCAATATTAAAGGGCCCTTGAATTATTGATTGTGGCATGATTGACTCTGTTTAAAATTAGATAGCTGAGATGCTCTTTTGAGATAATGCAGATGATGCAGACTCAACTAAAAGAGTTGAGTTCTACTCGTCAATTATAGTAACTATTTATTGGTTTGGATTTTAATTTCGCTTAAATACCAACTAGTAAATGTAGATACATCGTCTCGTATTTCAGCGTGTTGTGTTTGGGTGTGTTCGGTATACGTGCCGTGTTGTGCTAATATATTAAAATTTTCAGATGTATTCAGACGTGTCGTATAATACCGAAAAAATACAACACGTTTATCGGCAAGCAGCTTGGAATGCAGATTTCAGCATTTGGTATCAATATTTAGGCGTGCCATCACCAACATGTAATGCTAATTTGATCTAAAAGTATGTAATAATGTAAAACATATGAAAAAAATCCAGAAAATTGAAAATAAATTAAAATTATATAATTTTCAAGTTTCAGTTTCTTTTTTCAAAATATTTTATTTGGTCTAGAATATATTTTTTTTTATTTCTTTTGAGTGTTTGTATAATTGGAGAAAATATCCGTAAGTAAAATATATTTAATTTTTTTTCGTAAAAATGTGTAAATAATTGTAAGCCGTCATTTCTTATTTTGTGAGATTCTTTTTCCAGCAATTTAATACATCTACGGGAGTATATAATATCTCTGGTTGCAGTTGGGTACAAATTGGGTCAAAAAAGAAAAATAAAATATCAGGCGTTGAGACGTTCATTTTGTTTCAGTCGTCCGGTTTGAATCAACGGCTGAGATTTAACACTGAAACACAGATCCCTGACTTCTTAATACAACCAATTGGAAGTTGCCGTGGCAGCCTCTCATAACATGGCCCATTTCAAATAACGCTTTCCACGGTTCGTGCGATCCAGCCTTGTCCCAAGTGGGAAATAAATCTGCTGTGATTCTAAACGGATAGCAGGACCCTGTTATTCATAATCCATCCATTTATTTGTCTAGAGATTCGTGCATAAAAAATAAGTGTTGTTGAGATTTGTTTATTTCAAAAAATAAAAAGTTAGATTTGAAATCACAGCAGATTTATTTCCTCCGAAGTGTAGGAGTGCAAACGGATTGGATAGTGGTAAAATTATATCTGTATTCATATTTATTTTTCGAATACGGATATAGATCGGATATTAAATGAATAATACGGATACAGACACGGATACGAATACAATTCAGATGCTTAATTTGAATATCTAATTTATATATGAGGAGGGATCGGATTACACCCTTTTTTTGATGACACTAGTTACACCATGTGTTTATAAAGTTCAAACAGTCGATCTAAACTGTTTAACTTGTTGAATATGTTAAAATGTGCTTGCGGATCAAATTTTACATTTTTCTGAATTTTTTTACTATTTATTAAGATGGGTACAAAAGTTCAACGGTCTGAATATAGCGATTTTGTTAAATACTTAATAAATAGTAAAAAAATTCAAAAAAATGTAAAATTTGATCTGCAAGTACATTTTAACATATACAACAAGTTGAACGGTTTGGATCGACTGTTTGTACTTTGAAAATTTTGAAAATGGAGAGTGTAATTCGGTGTCACTAAAAAAGAGTGTAATCAAATCCCTCCTCTTTATATATTATAATATTAAACTTGTTATCTCACTACAAAATATATATATCTAATTAATAAAAATTAACCTTAAGCTCGCAGTATTTTTAAAAATAACCTAGATTTTAATTTACGTTAATTTGTATGTTGCATGATAATAGCTAACTCTTGGGTCGTTCCTTTGCTCTCCATCCAAACAGGGTGCAAGTATTCGGAATTTTAAGAATAAATGTTGAATCTGCCATCCCCTCAAAAAAAAAAAAGAATAAATGTTGAACAAGTGTGAGCTAACAATCGTCCGTTAGTTTTTGTTATTTTGTATCATAATTGAGTCAGTTGATCGACAAGAAACAAATTCACTAATAGGAACAATCTCAAATTCACTAAGAAACAAAAGCAAGATGCCAAGACTTCAACAATTAATTAATAGTTAAACTTAATGTACCTTACGGGGAAATCAAAGGGAAATTTAGTGAACAGGGAACAAGTTTCGCGAGGGAAGAAATCAAATGGATGGGATTGGGAGAGAACGAATTGGGAAGAGAAAAAGATCGGAGAAGTAGAAAGTCTGGGAAATAATTAGTATCGGATACCTCAAATATTGAAATATACGGAATTATCCGTATTTAAATCCGTATCTACTTTTAAAATCAAAACTTATTCGTATCCATATCCGTGTATATTATATCCATATCTGCGTCCGTATTCATAAACTATCTATTTAATGGATCCGGATCCGATAAATAATATCCGATCCGTTGGCACCTCTGCAGGAGTATGTCAAGTCCAGATGAGAAACTAGAAAATTTTAACGGATCTAAAATTTAAATACACAATATGGTAGATAAAATTCAAATACATCCAAATTTTTGTGCACCCAAATACAGCCTATCTTTCAAAAAAAAATTCTCCATTTTCAAAGTCCAAATAGTCAATCCAAACCGTTAGATGTGATATATATAATAAGATGTGCTTGGAGACCAAATTTTACATGTTTTGGAATTTTTGTATTATTTATTAAGCCACTTTGAAAATCGCTAATTTTACATTTTCTAGATCATTGGATTAGCGATTTTTCAAAGTGGCTTAATAAATAGTAAAAAAATTCCAAAAAATGTAAAATTTGGTCTCCAACTACATATTAATATATAGATCACATCTAACGGTTTATATTGACTATTTGGACTTTGAAAACAGAGAAAAATGATAGAATGTATTTGGGTGCATTTGAACCCTCCTCTTGATATAATTTATTTAGCATTATATATGACATTATGTCCCTGTAAAATAATTAAATCATTAAAAATATCAATAACGTGATTTTAATTTTAGATGTGTGTGTGTGTGTATCTATATGCTCAAATTCAAATTTAGATGAAGTTATATCAATTTTCAAAATGTTTTGTCTCATCTATGAGACCAAGATAAATTTAATTTTACATAAATTTCAAGGTCATCAGTCATCTTTTAGCATTTATACTTTAAATCCCATAAATATATAAAGCAAAAGTTATTTGCATAACCAATAAAAAATTATTTAACTTTTTCTTCAAGGAAAAGTTTCATTTTCGGATCAAAACTATATTCGGCATGGTTTATCCACTTTTAATTACCGAAATTTTCCCATGAATTTTTTTTGTGTGAAATAGTCCTCCAAAACTATACTTATAAATGTACAAAATGTAAAATTATCAAAATTTAAGAACATAGAAAATTATTTTGGCATGGTTTATACTCTGGTCCATTTTCTTGGTTGTTGGCAAAATGTACCTACAAAACTATATTTTTATGCGCAATTAACAATATACTATATATATGCTTAAATTTTAAAATAACTTTGAAATTATATCTAATTAAATTTGAGTCCCACCGATAATGTACAAATTTTAACTATTAATTAATTGTTGAAATCTTGGCATCTTGTTTTTGTTTCTTAGTGAATTTGAGATGGTTCCAATTAGTGAATTTGTTCTTCTAGATCAACTGACTCAATTATGATACAAAATAAGAACAACTAATAGACGATTGTTAGCTGACACCTATTCAACATTTGTTCTTAGATTTCCGAATACTTATACCCTGTTTGGATGGAGAGTAGAGGAAGGAAGAGAAGGTGAAAAATAGAATGAAATGAAATGAAACAGAAAGAAAGACTAATATTTTTAATATTTTTGTGTTTGATGATTAGTGAGAGAAAATAAATTAAATTTTTCATTCCGTTTTATTTTTTGTTTTGTTGATTAAAATTTAGAAGGTTAATGAGAAATTCGGTAGCTATTGTAGGATTATGACAAAAAATTTGTATGATTTTTATACAAGTAAGATATAAAGTTAGACATTTGTTTTTTTTTTAATATTTACAATATTTTTTTTTTTCATCCGTTACTCCTCAAATTGAAAGGAAACTGATTCTATTAATTACAATTGATACAAGATCAAACATTTCACCTCATATACCCTTTATCTCTGACATAATTTTGTTAATAAACACGATTTGACGAAAAAATTTCTTTTCTTTCCAATCCCCCTTCCTCTACTCTCCATCCAAACAAGGTGTTAGGAATTTTTTTTGAGAGAGAATAACAGAGAGAAGAGAGCAGCCCTTGAAATAAAAATGATTTTAATTTATGAGGAGGGTTCAAATGCACTCTATCCTTTGTCTCCGTTTTCAAAGTCCGAATAGTCAATTCAAACCGTTAGATGCGATATATATATTAAGATGTGCTTGGAGACCAAATTTTGCATATTTTGAAATTTTTTATTATTTATTAAGCCACTCTGAAAAATCGCTGATCCAATGATCCAAAAAAATGTAAAATCAGTAATTTTCAAAGTGTCTTAATAAATAATAAAAAAATTCCAAACAATGTAAAATTTGGTCTCCAAGCACATCTTTATATATAGATAGCATCTAACGGTTCGGATTGACTATTCAGACTTTGAAAACGGAGAAAAAGAATTTGAAAAATAGAGTGTATTTTAGTGCACAAAAATTTGAGTGCATTTGAACCCTCCTCTTATATCAATTATGAGGTTATCATAAATAATTTGTGCACTCCAATTATTTACAATAGTTGTTGAAAAATTATAATTTTTGATTGCCAAAGAGAGCATGATAAAACTTCAAAAATTAGAGATAATCTTAATCTTCTCGTGATGACATGATTTAATATGCGGGCCCTCACCATGAGAAAGGAGAAACTTCTTCCTGTTGCACTTTTATTTAACAGAGAATAATATTATACTTACTTTTCATTGTCATTTATCATTAGAGATGAACTATGGAGAGTTGTGAAATAAATATTTTGTTTTATTTCACAATTATATTTTTGTTTTCAAAGATCAAACAATCAATTCGAATTACTCAACATGATATCCATATTGAAATGTGCACATTTTTTTGGAAAACTTTTTACTATTTTTTTAAATAGGTGCATATGTAACCGTTGTTTTGGACGGATTTTGGACCATAAAAACCAGTGATTTTGAAATATTTTGAAAAATAGTAAACAATTTTCAAAAAATATAAATTTTGGTCTCCTAGCACATTTCAATATGAAAATTATGTTGAGCAGTTCGGATCATCTCTTTAAAGTAAAACAAGATCATTACTTTGTAACTCGCCATAACCCAACTCTTATCATTTTATTAATATCTGTTGTTGCATTGATATTATATATCATTTGGTATTGATATTGTTAAGTAAAAGGAAGATTAATCTTAATCAAGAGATTTAAACCATTTTAAATCTTAATGTAAATCAAACGGTAAAAGATTTGATGCAGAGGAATATTGAGAAGTTTGAATTCCTAAATATTATTTATTGGAAGAAGTGTGCAAAATATTTGCATTCTTTGAAAACATAATGACAGAAAAATGTAAAATATAAGTCTTTAAATATTCGAAATTGAATGCCCGTTTCAGTGTGATTTCAAAACTTGAGTCCCATATTATGCTTAAAATGTTCTTTAAACAGGTACTAATTAAGAAAAAGATTTATTTTTAGTAATAATTTTCAAAATCAAACTAGAAAAGTTTTATCATTAGATTGTTTATAATTTAGCACCAATGATAGTTGATAACTTTTGGATGTTTTTAAGTACAGAAATTTAATTTAGATATTTCTCAAATACAGAACATAATTATCAACTAATATTTTACATCATTAGGACTAAGAATAGCAAATTGCTGGCAAATTGGACATGATTAAAAGTATTTGAGACCTTTCTTGTTTGGCTTTATAATCAAAAACACATAATTGTGCATAATGAAAAAGCATATACCTTAGTGTGTGATTATTGTATACATAGTCTTATGCTCCATTGAGAAGTCAACACATCATAATTGAAAGGAGAAAGAATGAATGAATTTTTAAATCAGCATTATTTTTTATATATTAGTAGCTTAGAAGATCAAATGTTAGGAAATGTGGGGACAATTTGGTTACTATTATATATTAATATATTACAACATCCCAATTTAAAATGTGGGGACATTTTTGTTTTATTTATGAAAAGTTGGAATCCCACTGTTATACACAGCACTCGTTTTTGGAACACAACAGTTTCATTTTTTTTCTTTTGACATAGCTTGTAATACAGTTATTTTACCGTAGACCAAGTCTTCATTAAATTATATTTAATTCTATTATTTGCTATCAATTCAGAATATTGTTTATTGGTATTATTTGTAGAGTAGAACTAGGGTGTTCTTAAGTACACTAAAGTGTCTGGTGAGTTTAACTTCAAAACCTATTAAATCGATTTTAAATGATAAATCTGAACCATTGGAACCCACCTATCTTACGTGTGATGCATCTACATGTGAAATTTTTAAACATTCGAATTAGTTTAGTATAAACTCAATTTGTCAAAATTAAAAGGTAATAAATCAATTTTAGTGCATTCATTTTTTAACGTTTTTTAACCGCTTGACTTTATACTAAATTAATTCGAATGTTTAAAATTTTCACACGTAGACTAATCATTCGTAAGGTAGGCGAATTTCAACGGTTCAGATTCGTCATTTGAAACAGATTTGATGAATTTTGGAGTTAAGCTCACCAAACACTTTAGTGAGCTTAAGAACACCGTAGTTCTACTCTTATTTGTGTGTGTGTGTGTGTGTGTGTGTGTGTGTGTGTGTATAGGGTCCGGCTAATTTGCTGCCGACAGCATTTTAGCCAAAGGTGCTACCCCCCTTTTTTTATTTTTTGATGTCCAAACAACAAATCCAAACCGTTAGATGTTTAATCTATATTATAATATACTTGGAGACCAAATTTTACATTTTTTGAAATTTTTTTACTATTTATTAAGCTGGTTTGAAAATCGCTGATTTCAATGCTGCAAAAATTTACTGAAAACAGCGGTTTTCAAACTAGCTTAATAAATAGTAAAATAATTCCAAAAAATGTAAAATTTGGTCTCCAAGTATATTATAATATAGATTAAACATCTAACGGTTTGGATTTATTGTTTGGACATCAAAAAATAAAAAAAAGGGGCAGCACCTCCGGCTAAAATGCTACCAGCAGCAAATTAGCAGGACCCTATATATATATACAGAGAGAGAGAGAGAGAGAGAGAGCGGGGGGGGGGGGGGGGGGGGGTTGACTAAACTCAAAATATTTTTCCTAGCTTCCGGAACAAACAATTTGGTTTTCTGATTTTCAAAGTTCAAACAGTCGATCCAAACAGTTAGATGTTCAATCTATATTAAAATATGCTTGGAGACAAAATTTTACTTTTTTTTTGAACTTTTTACTATTTATTAAGATGATTTGAAAATCACAGTTTTTCAATGGTGCAAAAATTTAATAAAAACAACGATTTTCATACCATCTAAATAAATAGTTAAAAAAATATAAAATTTGGTCTCCAATCACATTTTAATATAGATTGAACATTTAACGGTTTGGATCGATTGTTTGCACTTTGAAAATCGGAAAACCAAGTCGTTTGTTCCAGGGGCTAGGAAAAAATGTTTGGAACTTAGCCAACCTCTATATATATAGAGAGAGAGAGAGAGATGGACTACGGTACATTGCAATGTATAGTCATCTTGTACATTGGACTATAAATCACCGGATTGAAAGTCCTAATAGCCGATCCAAACTATTCAACTTGTTCTTCATATTAATATATGTTTGGAGACCAAATTATATATTTTTTTGGAAGTTTTTTACTATTTTTTTAGATTTATTGAAAATTTTCTTTATGGTTCAGATTTGTCTGAAAAACAGTGATTTTCAATAAATCTAAAAAAATAGTAAAAAAAATCCAAAACATGTAAAATTTGGTCTCCAAACACATATTATATATATACTAGTATTGTGCCCGTGCATTGCAACGGGACATATTATAAAATTGAATAGAATATGAAGAGACATTTTTGTTTGACATTCACAAAAAATTAATATATATTTAAATGAAAATAAAAGATTCAAATGAAAAAAAAAATCTAAATAATAAATAACAATATAGGAAACAACAATAAATAAATAAAAAGGATCAAATATAACATGAAAAAAATCTTGAAGTATCATTGCGATTTAATATCTAATTTTCTTCACAATTAAGACATGTCATTAACCAATTCAGAAGAGAAATGATCTGTGAAAAAATAAAATTGAAAAATGTATGATTAAATGATTCAAATAAGGATTTTCTCTACATATATATTCTTGATGGAAACTATTTTAACAATGAAAATTTATCTACATATCATTTCTCTAAATGAAAGTTCTAGGTATTCTTTATTTTCTCTCCAGATCGAAAAGATATGATTGTTTCCATCAGCACAATATCTGCTATTCATCTATTCACAAAGATATAGTAGCCCTAAGCAAAATTCGGAAAGATATGATTTTTTTTTTCATTTTTATTGTCATAACTATAGAAGAAGATGAGAAATGAAATGGAGGAAATGGATAAATAAAGAAATAAGTTAATTGCAAGAATCGAATATAACTGTAAAAAGATAAATGAAACATATCGCTAGGAATTCATTCAATTTTAATGTAACAAATCATGTAGCAGTCTATGTAGTGAGTATGTTTTTAACTAAATTTAGATTTTTACACATAAAATAAATATATTTAATCAAAAGAAGACAGATTATGTGGTTAGAGAGCTGATATTCAATTTAAAAGTTAATCTTTCAATCTCAGTCATTGGTAGATCAAGACAACTACGTGTATAATGTAAGAATGGAGATATATGAAGTATTAAATGTTGGGGAATTTAGTCATACATATAGGTTATGTGGATTTTTTTTTCACTAGAAGTTGACATGTCTCTTTATATCAACACAAATGGTAAAATTATGATTCACTTTTTCAAAGGGACTTCAAACAAGATGATCCTTTAGTTATTTTTACTTTCTCATTTAGCTGCAGATGGCAGTGGTGTCATCAATTTAAATTATTTTTATTTATTTAAAAAAAATTATGAAATGTAAGCGTTTATGTAAGTTGGGTTTAAATATATAATTGAGTGGTTTGACCTTCAATCTTTACTAAACAAAAAAAATTGGGCTTAAAATGTTCTGGAGAGGTTTTCAGGGCAAGGTACTTCAACAAAGGGAAAAAATATTAATTGACAATTCATACCCTTGAAAATTCAAACGCTGAAATTTAGAGTTTAATTCACCTATAATTGACACTTGAATGACATTATTTGATTTTCAATCTTTAATTTGATTTCTGAAAAGATGTGGGGCTAAAGCTAATCTGATGGGGGCAATTAGAAACTTCTGAAAACTGTAGGCCCCAATTTGACAATAATGAGTTCCATAAAGAAAATTTGACATTTAAAAGGGTTTAGAATTAAAAATTTTATGAACCCGCTAAAACATGGCATGTGGCCTATTAATAGCATATCTGAAATCTTAAGGCTTTGAGGGCTAAAGTTAAGACATTGGGGGACCTGATCCTGACTTTAAAAATTAGAGGGACTGAAGTGTAATTACAATTAATGAACAGCATTTCAATTGTTCAGAATTCGATATTTCTATTGCTCATTCTATGTTCCTTTTGTTTTCTTTATTTTTTTATTATGAACATAAGAACTAATTTAATGACACGCAGCCGACACGTCTCCAATAACCCTTGAACTTAACTATTGCACAATGTGTGATATAAATTAAATAATTGTTAAGTGCACCTTATTCATTTGTCATGTTTTCATGCCAGTAAAGCAATAATGTAGATCACAACAGGAACGATTGATTACATGTTGTGTTTTTCGTAATCATGGGTTGTCCGGCAATAAGGGATTAAGCATCTTGAAGGTTTAATTCGCTTTCTTTAAATTCCATAGCTGCTTAATTATGTCGAACACTGGTATCTTAATGCAGATTAAGATCATCTTTTTTAGTTTCCTTTTGCTCAAGTCTTAATTCTCTGTCCGGATCTTAACACACGTACATCTCTATTATTTTCTTTGGCTTCCTTAGTTTTCATTCACGAATTAAGACAATCGAACATCAGTTTCTTAACGCTCATCTTAAGTTCTTAATCTTTCACTCTTAGAACGACCTCGAGATTCTACTTTCTCCAAATTTTGGGCTGATTATAAAACCGAACTAATGCCTTTATTGACAACAGAGAGGAGATAAAAAATTTATATTATTCAATAAGGAAAAAATTAGCCCATGTTTGTTTATTTTATTGCAGAGTATTGGATATTAATTAGTCAAACAAAGAATGCCAATTTTTATAAATTATGTTCAGAAGCTTCCTAATAGAAAAAGTAATCTGTGTTAATCAATTAGGAGGAAGATTAATATCTTTTATAATTAGTTCGGCTAGTGGTGTTCAATCATATGAGATATGTAAGGGTCCCTCCTCAAGTGATCTTCCTTGAAACCAAACAATGTGTATATATATTCCATTTGTATAACATGGCTTCCAAAGCGATGTGAGGGTCCGCCAATTCCTCTTTAATCCTACTATTTATATAGGAATTATAAAATAATTAAGTCATACACGTCTGTAGATTTGAAAACTAACTTGTTTAGTTGCAAAAGTGCGATACACTATGTGTAGGAGGTCGTAAGTTCATAATTCGTTTAAAAATTTATTGTGAATATATATTACAAATTAAGTGTTTGGTGACTTGATCCAATATTACTAATTGTCAAAAAGAAAAAATTAAATCGATAAATTTTAGGTATGTTCCAAAATCACGGGCGTAGAGGTAAGGACGACAAGTGAAGAGAGGAGGTGCGTGCGACTGTTTACCTCCTTTACACTCTGATTTAGAAGAGAACAATAAATTCATCAAATATATATCCTAAATTCACCTCCGCTTCCTCTCATTCCCCCTCAAAATTTCCGATTATGGAGCAAATTAATGACTTGCATTGGTCAGCCACGGTAACGTTGTTGCTTCTCTCCTCTCTCTTTAATGAAGGTAATCTGGAGCACACCATAATTAAGCTTGAAAGTTTCTTTACAATAAAAATTTACGGAGTGTAAAATTTATCTTAATTAGCTAGTAAAAAAGTGATAAGTGAACAATATATATGCATGGCAAGAGATTTATGATCACTAAAAAAAAGGTTATATGGTACGTGTGGTTATTAAATAGATAAAACATGTCATGCATATATCAATAATAAAATCTTTGAGTTCGGATAACCTAGCTATGAGTTTCTAATTAAGTTGAAAAATATTAATTTAACCGATCATTGAATAATAATTCCCTAGCTATAAAAAGGCAGATCCGTATTTGTAGTCTTTCTTGAAACTAATTAGGAGGCAATTAGAGACTTGGCATTATTTCAAATTAAAATGTAACAATAGAACAATCATATCCGTAACAAAACGGGCCCATCATCGCCTACTGAAGGAAAACAGAGAAACGGTGTTGGGTTAATCAAAAGAGGCGTCGTTTACTTTGATTAAGAAATTAATTGATTAATAAATTAAAGATATATACGGATTTGGCCTTTGTGTGTGTACGTTCATGTCTTTTGGTGTTATTTATTTGTCTTAGAGAGTTTAAAGAGGAATGGGGGCATGATGGGTGGAGGTATCTCAACACATGCTCTCCTCTATCTAGCAAAGCCAATTATTCCAAATGCTCTAATGATCCCGAATCTAATCATGAGACCTCTTTAATTTGAGCTCATTATGTTAAAGCTCCCCCGTCTGCACCTATTTGATTCTTATTTTATTTTGAAATAAAAATTATAATTGATATTGATATTGATATCTATTTCTTTCAAATAACTCTTGTAAAAATTAAACATAAATTAATTTCTTCACAGAGAAGACATAATTTATCATTATATATGCTACTCTTAAGGTGAAATTAAGACAATTATTACTTAATTATTTTATTTTATTTAAAACTATTTAGATTATGACTCATAATAGTAAAAATCTAAATGTTATGTATCCATGAACATTAAACTCAGGAAAAAAGAAATGCTACTCTTATAGTTGGTGCTATAATATAAAATTATGTCTTTTCTAAATATAGAAACCAAAGTTTCAACACTTAATATTTGTATTAGTTTAATGAGCTTGTCTCACTCTATACACACACACACTTCTCATGAACGACTATTTATAATACGTAGACCAATTCTATATAGTATCTGCGATTATAAAAGTGCTTTTTTTATACCTATCATCGCGAATACTCTCATCGGTAATACTAATACGTTCAGAAATAACACATTTTGTCGGTGTGCCATTGACAATAGTATTTTTTTTATCCTTACTGATAATGTTTCATTTTTGTAGTCATCTTCATATAGAAGATGTTTAATTAAATTTATTAGACAGATAGACCTTCTCTTATTCAAATGATATGATTAAGATTCAAGATTATATATGTTAATTAATTCAAGCTCCTGCTATAATGGTCAAGTATGGGTCAACTTAGCATTGCTTTAATTAATCTTTTTGAAGATCTCATTTAGTCATTCCCATTTATAATTGCAATGAGATTCTTCTTCTCTTTTCTCTCATTTAGTCATGATATGTTTGATTCGCGGCTGCACGTTGGTATTGGCTTTTACTAGGTCGGTTGTAGCGCCATTTTGTTGCATGCATGAGAGGTTAAAGAGAATAAAGCTTATTGAGACAATGTGATCAACATGAATCAATGATCTCTCACAGCAAAAGATTTTTGGTGGTAGGGCCTTCACAATTTTCAAAACAACACATGATTAATCGTAACACTTCTCTTGTTTCCTTTTAGAGGAGCGTTCAAATGCACTCAAATTTTTTGCACCCAAATACACTCTATTTTTCAAATTTTTTTGCTTCATTTGGAAAGTCCGAATAGTCAATCCAAACCTTTAGATGCGATATATATATTAAGATGTGCTTGGAGACCAAATTTTACATTTTTTGGAATTTTTTTACTATTTATTAAGCCACTTTGAAAATCACTGATTTTATATTTTCTGGATCATTGGATCAGCGATTTTTCAAAGTGGCTTAATAAATAGTAAAAAAATTCTAAAAAATATAAAATTTGGTTTCCAAGCATATCTTAATATATAGATCGTATCTAATGGTTCATATTGACTATTCGAATTTTAAAAACGGAAAAAAATAATAGAATGCATTTCAGCCCTCCTCTTTCTTTTATGGATAAGGATAATGTCTTATGACCCTATGATATCAAGCCATATTTCTATCGTCACCATTTTTGAAAGAAAAAAATTAACCAAGTAACCGTTTTTTTAGGAAGTTTATGTCTACCATGTCTACGGCTGTCAAAAAAGCTCGCGGCTCGCTCGTGGTTTGCCTCTAGCTTGCTCGCTAACAGCTTGCTCGGTAGTAGACCGAGCTGTTAACGAGCCAGTTCGGCTCAGGCTCGGGCCAAAATAAATGAGCTGAGTCAGGGGTCAGCTCGGCTCGTTAAGCTACAGTAAATTTAGAGTTTAATCCCGTATAATTTTAAGTCCAGTCCCATTTTTAAAGGCACAATTATGCAAAATTGATGTATTTTCGGTTTGAGAAGAAATGATATGGCTTTAGTTACTTGAAGATGTGTCTGCCGGACAATTTCTTAAATTTTTTCAATGAGATTTTTTTATTTTTGAATTTGTATAATAACAGCCCAATAAAGCCCAACGAGCTAGCTCGAGGTGGCTTGTCACAAGCTGAGCTAGGAATTTTGGCTCGGATGACCTAAGTCCAGCTCGCTCGGTCCAGGCTCGGACCAAAATAAACTAGTCAAGCTAAGATCCAGCTCGTTTACAGCCCTAACCATGTTCGCAGTCTAAACTTGCAAAATCAGAAGATTAATTCTGCAGATTTAGACTGCGAAATCAAATTAATGCACCTGGTAAAAATTAATTTTTAAAAAAAAAATACTGATTATTTGATTTTTTTTTTCCGAAGGATGGTAAAAAAAAAAAATTTGAGGTATTAAGCGTGGGATATAATTGAATAAGTGATGACATTTCAAAATATATGAAAATTTTATAAAGTATACATACCACTAAATCCACTTGGAACTAGGAGTATATCTATATATGTATAGCCGGAATGCTCAATCATCTTCATGGTTTTAGAATTTTCAAACATGTACATTGAAATTTAATTTAATTTTGATATACTACAGCTTCTTTCATAAATTATCATAAGTATGCTTGTAGATTAGTGATTAGAGTTCTAATTTATTATTGTGAAAACTTAATTTTAAGTCCTGACCACACATTATGCATTTTAAATGTTAAGTTCCTATTTAAATTTTCTAATTGTTCATGTTTGGAATTGTGTATATTTTTTAAAACTCTTTTCAGTGAGATATATGATGAGGAACCGAATCTTCTGCTCCCTGTGTGCAGGAAATTCTTACTCCTAAAGTCACTGATATGTGAGTCTGAGGTGGATTTTGAGACAAAATTATATATAATATTTAAATATCAAATCCACCTCGGACTCACGTACCAGTAATTTTAGAGATATTTTTTACTCAAGGAAGAGCAGGTGATCCGGTTCCGTATGAGGATAAGTTCGAAGATGTATAATTAAAGCATTGGTCCAATTTTTTCGGTCATTTTTTTCCAGATTTTATATGGTAAGGAATACTGTAGCACATTATAAATCTTTGGTTAGGATTTTACTAAAGACAGAACATGTATAATATTTTGTAATGTTTTTGTCACTTCATCTATTTTTTTTATTTTCTAACCAAGAAAATAACCGAATTATCATTGAAGAAATTACTTTTTTCTTCTTCTTTTTTCCCACTTTAATTAATCTAACCGGTAAGCGGGCCACTTGGCAGCGGCCCACAAGGTAGCAGGTGATCCAAGATTTGAAAATAGTGAGCTAGGCAAAGGGCAATGTACGTAGATTCTTCTACACGCTTTGTCCATTACAATAGAAGTTAGTATCCGTTCTTCAATTTCTGTTTACAACCATTAGCTCCAAAAATTGATACATTGCACAATGTCTGATCCCCTGCCATGGATTACATTATCAAGAACAGGTGACCGTAACATGGTGTGTGCGCATGAGGAGGGATTCACTTATAATATTTGTAAATTACAATATTTTACAATAATTTGGTTTGGTGATTTTCAAAATTCAAACAGTCAATCCAAATTGTTCAACATAATCTCCATATTAAAATGTGCTTGGAGATGAAATATTTTTGAATTTTTTACTATTTTTAAATATTTAAGAAAACTGTTGTTTTTAGATAATTCTGAACCACTGACAAACAATAATTTTGTAAAATACTTAATAAATAGTAAAAAAATATAAAATTTTATCATTTTGAACGATTAGGATCGACAGTTTAGATTTTTAAAATCGTAAAACCAAATTGTTGTAAGATGTAATAACTTATAAAGGTTGTAAGTGGATCCCTTCTCTTATATATATATAGAGAGAGAGAGATAGGCTACCATGCTTTGCAAATTAAAATGGGTATTTTAATTTCCACTCATATCTCAAGTTTTTCAATTTGAAATGTGCTTAAAGACCAAATTTTACTATTTTTTTAGAAAATTTTCAAAATTGGTGTTTTTCTTAATTTTTTTTTTTTTTTGAAAATCTTCGTAGAAGTTGCAAAGTCATAGAGGAAATCGAACTCCCAATTTTTGGGTACAATAACTCTAGGACTTTTTCCTAACCAATTGTGCTACCTCCCCTTTCTCGAAATTTTTATTATTTTAAAATTCAGAATAACACCAATTTTGAAAAAAAAAATTCAAAAATAGTAAAAAAAAATTCAAAAAATGTAAAATTTAGTCACTAAGCACATTTCAATATGAAAAACACGTTGAGAAATTCGGATTAACTATTTGAAACTAGAAATATGAGCGCAAATTAAAATATCAACTTTAATTTGCAAATCATGGTAGCATATCTGTGTGTGTGTATTGAAGGTTGACATGGTATATATTTTATCTTGGGAACTTTATTTATATGATATATATACATGAGACATTTATAAGAATAAAATTAATTAACTAATTGCTTTACCTCTTACAACTTATTTTAATTTATTCAGTTAGCTTTTCAGGTTGCAATTATTTGTTTTCACTAAATTAATTGGGAGCTGTATCACAACACATGCACTTTTAATTCATATCGGAGAATATTATTTTTTTTCAATTGGGATTGCCTGATATATAAATTGAAAGCACCAAATCAATTTGCTGACGTCATAAAAAAGTGTTCCTCGATAACATCAACAGATCAATCCGACGCATTGTATTAAATTTTTCAGATCCTATTCGAAAACAATAGAGATAATTAAGCATAGATTTAAATTTAATCGCAGAAGCACAAGTCCAAGGATGTATATTATGTTGGGGGCTTAGATGTTAGAACAGTGTAATGCTTGGATCGTAGAGAATACTACAGCGCAAGCGTACAACGAAGCAGCAATTTGTAGTAGTTGTACAGTACAGCGAGACTTGACCTGAGCCCAGTACTGGTACTAGTGGGTACGTGGTTGGCCATTTTAGAGCTGCTTTTAATAAGTTAACAGTAAACTGAGTTTGAATCCACTGCACAGTTTATCAGAATTCTTTTATTTAAAAAACTATCATGATATAATAGATAGAAAGAGTAGAGCAATAGTACTTCAATATTTCGATGTATAGATGGACCTTAAAAAAAATTCTCCCTATTCAAAAAAGGCATTTTTTTTTTTTTGTAGTTTTTCAGTTGTTTTGGATCCTTTGTGACATTAAACAAGTGTACAACATGTTGTATAGTGACATTACAGAAAGAATGAGAAGTAGGACCCACTTATTATAGAATTTTTTTTTTTTAAATAGCATCAAATTTAAATATTTCAACAAAATAAATATACTGAATTTGATTTTTATGAAAAACAATTTGTTTTAAAATAGCACAAAATTTAGGATTCTAAATCTTAACCTGAAATCATCATTCATAATAAGTTCAGGCGATCCCAACTCATAACAAGCCAGCTCATACTTGGTGCCACCGATATATCGGGCAACAAATAGAATTGTAGGGGACTTAAATACCGATGGCTATTCATGAATTCTTATTTTTTTTTTACTTGAACTGTGGCACGCTTGTTGGAAAAGAAAAAAAAAAAACAATTGTCATCATGGACAATTAAGATTCGTATTAAATTTTGGCTTCCCTTGTTGTCTCTTTCTTTTCTTCTCTCACATTCTTCTCAGCACAGAAAAGCAAAAACGAAAGGGTTAGGCCTCTTTTCAAACTTCATCAGGTGAGATGGAACTCAACCGAACCTCCTCTTTGGCTCTTTTGATCGCTTTCCATGTGTAAAACATGTTTTTATCTCCAAAAATAGCAAATGTTAGGCACAAAAAAAGTTGGAGCTGGTGAGATAATTAAAGGAGGGCTCAAAGGCGTTATTGTTTTATGCTCTAATTGTATTGCAACATATTTATAATCAATTTTAAAGCTCAAATAAAAGATTTGAACTGCTCAACAAGATATCCACGTTAAAATGTATTTAGAGATCAAATTTTGTATTTTTAGAAACTTTTTTACTATTTTTTAAATGATCCAGATTAGTGTTGTAAAAAACGTCTGTTTAGACCAATTAATCGGCAAATTAGCCATTGCCAATGATTAAACTGTTACAAATTTTTCTAACTAATCAGTCAATTATTTCCAATTAATTAATTAACAATACTATATCCGTCCGACAACTACATACTGTTATTTACAACACTGATATTGACATGGACCTAAACTGATATGTAAATAAAACTATAATCAATTCCAATCCTCACTGAATCTAGCTCAGACAAAGATCTAAACCGAAAGAGACCTAACTTGTCGGATCTGATTCCTGTGTGTGCTACCTTTATTGAAAATAGAGAGAAACACAAGTACTGTAAAAAAAATTATTCAATTGTTTTATGCCAATTTGAGAACCAATATGGTGAGTTTGGAGTAACTTTACTTCATTCCATTTTATATACTCTGTGTGATCGGAATGACTATGTGATTTCTTAAACACAAAATGGAAAAGGAATTTGCATCGCATTAGTGATTGGAAGCAAAGATTAAAGGCAGCGAGAATCGATTCGGCAGGATTTGAGAAGAAAAAAATCGCGCAGCAAAATCGCATGAAAATTAGTGAAGGTATTTGGTGAGAATCGAATTTAGCAAAGTGTTAATTTGCAATAGCCCTTTAATCTTCTTCTCCTTCTTCATACTTCTTTGTAGAAACAAGATGTGGTGCTTCTGAGCACTTAACGGAGGATAAATCTTCCTATTAGATAATATATTTTTTTCTCTTTGCATTTGCTATGATTCTGTATATGCGTAGCTTTTACTTCATAATTATTTTTCATTCTAAATTCGAAACCCTAGTTATATTTTAATGACAGCTTTTGTAAATTAAGTTAAAATTTTGACATTTTTGCTACCTTAAACACTGAATTCTCTCTCTATACTTGAAGCTTCCTATCAATAAAATTCAATTCTATACCATCTCTTGTCATCTCTTTTATATTGAGTTGAACTCAATTCTTAATGTTGAATTGTTGCAGTCACAGTCATAGTATGCATCTTATCTTGACGCCTCTGTTAATCTATTTAACGTAGCGACTCGCTGTACAAATTGCTTCAGCGTGAGTGCCAGAGAAAATGGGATGAAAAGGTAAGAAAGTAAGCAAGGCGCTATAAAAAAAAGCCAAAGCCTCCATAGCTGATGATAAGGACAAAGGGGAAATGGGAAGTGGCCAGATCATGATTGATAAATTGATTGGTGGATACATCTGATCATACATAGTAACATAGATAGGTTTTCCTCAAAAAAAAGTAACATAGATAGGTGAAATTGATAGAAGGGGGTAGAGTAAAATAACATGTGAAAGAAAGGCCATGACAGCAAGATAGTCCATTTGTTGACATACAGACAGTAGGTAAACGCTCCATCGAACCAAACACTATGCTCTACCAATTGATCTAGGTGGCTTTGATCTTCTCCAGCTTGTACAATACAAGATACCTCCAGTTACCTCTTGTGATATGCAAATTGGACTAATTTGTGTTCACTGGTCATTGTGAAAAAGAGAGGAATCTAGCCTCGTGCTAATTACCGCTGTCAACAAGAAGAAAAAAAACTTGATGTGATTTGGTTGCATCACAAGATTAAATTTATTTTTCATGTAATGGTAATATGATTAAAATAGTAGAGAATAGTCACGTTATGTGTGGTTATATCGTGACGTGATCAAACGTATGATCACGTAAAATTATTGTTTTCAAATTTTAATTTGCAGAAAATAATAACAAAAATATATTAAAAAATAAGAAATTATTACAAAATAAGTTATAATTATGAAATAATGTTGAAAACATTGTTCCCTTCACGTGTCACATGACATGATCAAATCAGTCTGTATGACATGACATGATTAAAATGACAAATGACAGTATGTCAGCTACACGCGCGTCACATCACATGATCGATAAATGTGACGCGATGCAATTGAGCTGATAATGGCCTGACTAATTTTCTTCTCTAGATGTTATCAATTCATGATGTATAAGTTCTCATTTGATGTGTCGTAATTACAATTGTGACGAATTATCAAGACATGTTAGTCACGTCGTGATCAAGTATCATATGGTCATTCATTTTTTATTATGTTTTTTTCTTTTAAGAAAAAAAAAAGTAAGAAAAGAAAAACAAATATAAGTTTAAATGGTACGTAAGAAGGTTGTAAAATAAAGAAGAACCATGTTGTGCAAAAAAGTTTTGTATAAATGATAAATTTATTGAATGAAATTAAAATTGTAATTAGAGCTAAATAATAACATAAATTTAAGATTCTGTTGGTCACATTAATTTACGTAGTGTGATTAGATCAGTTCGTGTTATATATTGTCGTGTCGTGCTGTGTTTTTTATATTAAAAAATAATTACACTATACAAGATCAGATATACAACATACACGTCGTGCCATGTGTATTTGATTTCAACATCAGATAAGTAACACTTTGTACCTCGAATAATTAATTTTTGGTTGAATTTGGCTTGTGGTCCATAATTAATCACTAATTATTGTTAATTTTTATTATTATCACGAGCATGTCAGAGAATCAACCATAAAGACTATTTAACTTCAATGCTCTAGTTAATAAAAAAAAATAGAGGAAAATAAAAAAGAAAATAAAAACTATGACACTAAAAAAATTGAGGGAAAAAAAAAACTATGATACCCTACTCGGAGTACCATTAATGTTTTGGAAAAAAAAGGTCGGTTTAGAACTTGATCGGACCAACCGTGGAACAGATCTATACCGATTTGGACCATGGTCAAAACTCAGCTCAGTCCGGACCGAGAATAAAGAGGGTCTCAACACGGTTTTTGGTGTGTTTTTTCTACTAGATCCGGATTAACCTGGGCGGTTCTAAACTTGTGAATTGGACCGGACCATAACCAGACTAAACTCGGACCGAACCATGCCTAAACCGTGGTACACCGTGCAAAATCGTGCTAATCTGTGGTCAAAACTATGCTAAATCCATGGTCAAAACTAGACAAACCGTGCTAATCCGTACAAAACCGTGCTAACCCATGAACCAACTGAACCGAACCGAACCGAACCAGACCAACCCGTGTGGGTCTGGACCATGGTCCTTAGCACGGATTTGGACCATCCTCTCCAAATTTGGACCGCCTAACCCGAACGTGCGGATTCGTGAACTGAGATGACCCGTGAACCGAGAGTTTTTGAACCGGACCAGACCAGACCGTTTGCTAAACACTAATTTGTAACATATAGATTGATACATAATTATTTGCTAAAATGAGTAAATAAAACAATGGTCAACTGGTCAAGGCACACTCTACACTGGGCAAAGTTTTGACCGTGTCATCTTTACCCACCGAGCCTGGAAAAAGCCAAGGGGACCGTAAAAGCGTATCCATTTTTTGTTTCCTTGCGCTTTATTATCAATCTTTTATTTTGCCTTTTGATCATAGCTTTCGGTCATTTAACCCCACCTCTCATGTCATGTGACCGCCACCAATCAGGCCACTGATTTTTCTATTCTTTTTTATTTGATACTTAATTTTCTAGGAATTTGTCGGCAGAATTTAAAAATGTTAGGATGAAACAATATTTAAAAGAACACTTAATTATAAAAAAATGCAAATATTGTTTGTGCAAAATGAATTATGTGCAATAATTAGTTTTTGATCTAGTGGTAAAATTATATTATTTTCATGTAAATAGTCATAAATTTGAAAGCCACAAATTGAAAAAATTCTCCATAATATAAATAAAGGGTTTGAAGAAAATTGGTAGGCTAGACCTCTACTTTTAATTTTAAAAAATAAATGAACAGCGCGCAAATGGTGTATTTGTGATGTCTAGATCAACAATATGCAAAATAATGTTTGTATGCCAAAAAGTATATTTAAAATTTGATTTTACCATTTAATCACCCTTATTTAAATAGTGGTGAAAAAAATTTCAAGAAGCAGAGAGAGAGAGAGAGTTGTAGATGTTTAAAACTACAACTATTTTTGTTATTTAAGAAATTCTTGACCAACTAACAATATTACTTTGTGAATTAGTAATTTGATTAACAAATTTGTTGTATTCAAATTTTGAGATTTGTAAACTTTTTGTTAGATTATAATAGAATATGTTATCAAATGTAGATGCACAATGTATTTTGGATAGAGTACTACTCTTTTGTGAGTGTTTATTTGAAATTGCCATATTAAGTAAGCTAAAGCACAAAATTGTTACAGATTATATTAAGTTACTGAGATTATTACAATATTACAGTGCATTATAAACATTTTCATTTCTTTCAGATTTAAGTTCGAATTTCAGCTAATATTCCTGAGGTTGGAGAAAAAAATCTTTACACAAGAAAAAATGCTTGTGTGACAATAAGTTATACTAATATTGTTTGTGTGCAGAGACGAAGTTATGTATATTGAATGGGGTCAATTGACTTTATTGTTTTTCAAATTTTTTTTTTGTATTTGTACATAATTTAGAGTAAAATAGTATGCATAGTATAAAATTGACCTTCATTCATAGTATAAAAATATTATATGATTGACTCCTTTAACAATTAACCAGAGCTTGAAAGTCTAGCTCTGCTTCTATTTCCGTTTCATCGATTTAGACAGTAGTACGTAAAAAATATATATGTTTCTTTAGACAAGTACGGAAATAAAATTGTTGTTGATTGACATCAGCTACACACAAACACAGTTTGTGTTTCTTCAATTTTTGAAACCAAGACTTTTTTCTTACTATCTTCTTAAAAACAATAAACATAATTAACATGGTTTTCGTAAAATTTATATTTTCACCAGAGGAGCACATCTAAACTGTGTATCTGATTGACTGATTATTTCTTCCTAACAGACAGCGCAGACCTAATCCGCGCATATTAGATTTTCATATTTAATAATAAAAAAAATTAAATTATGTCAATTCTGTTTATTGTTTTGAGAAGATGGTAACTGGTAAGGAAAAAAAATTTTTGGTTTTTTAAGATCCTCGTTGATATATTTTCAGAGATATATATGAAATAAAAAATCAGGTCATGCCCACTGAGGAAACCAAAGGGAGTGGTATGGGCTGTAAGAATCGCAATCTGCAGATCGCACCAAAAACGGCCGAGTGAGGTCCCTTCACTCAAATCATACACGTGCATATGCAATCTTGTTCTTCTATGTCTCTCTTAGAGTGGTCAAATGTATGCCGGGTTAACAAGCCTCTTGCCAGTGCCACCAGCCCACCACAAAAGATCTGAATAAAAGAGAGCAATTTATTTTAGACCCAGCATATAAGTTATTACGTATCGGATGTCACAAAAGATCCTAAATTTTTTGTAACCCAAAGAAGAGAGGAGCGGAGTTTAGTAGTGACTGATGGCGACTAGCCATAGGCGGCGACCGGCGTTGTCCCATCTGGCCACATAAAGACAAAACGAAGCTGGGTACACGTGGCAGAGGTCAGTTGCTTTTCCTTAGTGGGTGGCACTAGGGCCCGCACAACCCAGCCCTGTTACCACAGATGACAATGATTTTACCCATTCATGGACCCATGTCTGGTGGGCCATTCCTAAATTGGGCCCGGTTGAGGCCCAACGTTTTCATTTCTGTTAACAAGTCGGCAGCACACACATACTACAGAAATCGACTAAATTGATTATGAAACAAAAAAATAAAAACAGAGCGAAAACGATAGAAAAATATGTCTCAGAAGTGTATTTATGAATTAATATTTAATGTTTTAACATCAGTACAGTATAAAGATAGCAACAAACTGTAACGGATATGCTGATTAAGCTGTGTATATTATCTGTTTGGATCAGGTCGAATGTTAGATGGACATAGATAGGACTGCTAACGAGCTGAGTTAGCTTGAGTTATGAGTAACTTGAATTCAACTCGGAAATATTTGAGTCGAGTTGACTTGAGTTGTGAAAGTTGAGATGAATTAGCTCGCTAACTCGAACTCAACTAGAAAGTAACTCGAGTTGACTCGTGGCTCGTAATCAGTGATCATAATTACCTACTAGCTGTCTAGTTGAATTTTGAAGTGTTGAACACTTGAACTGGATATATGTTATGAGAATGTGCATTTGTTGAACTGTTGGAAAAAATGAGAATATTTTGCCATTTTCGCAACTGTTTGTTGTCTACCTCAATTATAGTGGCTTAGTTTGAGTGAAATGTGAAATCAAAAGGGTCAGGTCAAGTCAAATTGAGGTATGGGACATATAGGTAATCAACTGAGCAGGGGCGAAACTAGAATATTGAGATGAGGGGGGCTAGAAAATAAAGGATAGTGTAATTTTATTTTATAGAGGGGGCTAAAAGTATTAATAGATATAAAATTATAAAATTTAATGGACAAAATTACAAATTTTCAATGCATAGAAGTGGCTTAGCCTCCTTTTGAGTCTATTATCTTCCGCCCCTGCAACTGAGTCAACTTAGTCCGAGTTATAATGAGCAAGCTAAGCTCAACTCGAACTCAATTCTTGAGTTAAACGAGTTATTCAACTCGAATCAGACTAACTCTTGGATCAAGTAGAATTCAGCTTGACAACAAACTCGTTAACCATTGTTAACGAGCTTGTTGGTGCAACCCTAGACATAGATACGATCATTCAATTTCCCATAAATTTAAAACAACTTCCATCTTCTATTATTTCTTAAAACATGTATAACATTTGATTAAAATATTTTTGTCTAAAACTAAAAACATATGCGCAATGAAATTTACAAAGCATTAAAAATATTTTTACATTATATTGAAGTCTTTTTTTTTTTTTAATACAGATCAAATTGAAGGATGAAATTGATCGGCTAAAATTGTCATCTCTAATATGATATTAATTTTATCAAACTGTTATATATATTAAAATCTGGTTGGGAAAAACTTTATTTATTATAGACACTTTTACTATTTTTTTGCATTGGGAAAAAAAAGGAGGTGCTATTGCAATTTTTTATTCAAATAAAAGTACAAGAATCTTTTTTCCAAATAAAATTGAAACAATAGCACCGATTAATTTATACTATGCATAACATGTGGTAAAAAATTTGAATAGTTATTTTTGAATTGCTTTTTCACTTTACTGTCCCCTGTACTGCTAATCTGCCATATGTCTTTCCTTTTAGCTATTATTGATGTCGATTCAAAATTAAATTTAATTGCACTGTTTATGTGTGTTGCCGGGTATGATAGTTCTTTGGATGAAACATTTGTTAGACACACTTATATAAGCTTAAAAAGTCAAGTAGGTTGGTCCCCCTCTGTTTTTCACCTATGCATGCATGCTGGCCTCTGCCATGCGCACAAACTGAGAATAATTAATTAGATTTGCAAAAATACTTGGTCAAATGAAGGAACTGATGTGCAATTACATAAAGGAATTGAATTTTGTTCAAAGGGGTTTATATATAATCTCGTGCAAAATTGAACAATATTTGATTTGCTTTAAGATTCGTATCAATATATTTAAAACTTAATAATTTTAAATGACTCTGTAAATCTAAACCATCCGTGTAAATTTTAACACAGATCAAATGATTTATAATTGACTTTGGATTAGATTTTGTCCAAAGTATTTTGAACAAAAAGTCTTACATAAAATGGAACTAGGTGCTCTTGCCAATTTTAATCGAGGAGGATTTCAATACCTCATACTTTTTATACCTTATCATAACTCATATTTTATATTTTTATTTTCAAAGTCCAAATTGTTGATCCGAGCAGCTCAACATAATATTTATACTAAAATATGCATGGACATGAAATTTTATATTTTTTTTAGAATTTTTTTACTAATTTTAAAGTTAGGTACAAAATCACTGTTTATGGACCGTTCAAAAAACAGTGATTTTCTACCCATCTTAAAAAATAGTAAACAATTTTAAAAAATTATACAATTTCATCCCTAACTATATTTTAGTATAGATATCATGTTGAATGGCTCGGATCGACAATTTAGACTTTGAAAATAAAGATATATAATATGAGGTATGATGAGATATGAAAGGCACGAGGCATTGGAACCCTCATTTTAATCACCTTTCATCATGATCTTCATATTAAAAATGTGATTGGAAACTAAATTTTACATTTTAAAAAAAAATTACTATTTTTAAATTTTTTTTAAAATCACAACTTTTTATTAAAATAAAAATATAATAAAATATTCAGTAAAGTAATGATGGGATTAGAGCCTGGCCGATAACAAATTTAATAAAAGGCTCAAACTTGTTCTGTATAGACTATAGACTCAATTTTATGCTGCGTATAATATTTATGGTGTATATACTTAAAAATATTATTTAAATTTAAAGTTAAAATTCATTATTTGGATTAGAGTCTGACCCTTATTCCTTCCTCAAAAGAATTACAATGTAAAAATTACATGTGTTTTAATTTTTTTTAGATAGAGCCTATAAGAATTTGGTTTGATGAGATCATGTGAAAATAGTTTGTTCTTCCACAGAAAAAAAATAATAATAATAAATCATTACAATTACTCAAATTTTGAACTTTTAAAAAATTTGATACACATTCTATCTAAATAATTAAAAATACATCTATAATTATTGTTTTTAAAATTGAGTGTAAACTAAAATTATCTAATAATAAAAAATAATTTGGTTGATTAGATCTAATTTTGAGGATATTTTTCATTTGTACCTGGCTTAAATGCATGTAATCATTACGCTGCCACGTTGTCAGAAATTAATTAATGCCCTTGTTTGATTTGACCAGTCTTCTTCTCAACTTCTAACCATTAATCTAAGTCTCATCTACTTTGTAAATTTCAAATAATTCACAGCTTTACATAAAATCTCTTGAGTGAGTCTATGTTACTATGCATATCACGGATTATTACTGTGTTATAGCTCTATATTCGAGTTTTTAAATTTTAACGGTTGATTCGAACCGTTCATCTTGTTCTCCATATTAATATGTGTTTGGAGACTAAATTTTACATTTTTTGAAATTATTTTACTACCTTTTTAGATATTTAAAAAACCACTTGATATGAAAATTCTGGACCATCTAAAAATAGTGATTTTCAATAAATCTAAAAAAATAGTAAAATTTTTTCAAAAAATGTAAAATTTGGTCTCCAAACACATATTAATATGGAGAATAAGATGAACGGTTCGGATCGACTGTTAGGATTTAAAAACTTAAATATAGAGCCGTCGGTACCAAATGGTAATATGCATAGTACCATAGACACTCAAATCTCTCTCTCTGTCTGTTTTTTTTTAAACCTGGATTTTCGTTACTCTATTTTTTCAAAATTTGGAGCTACTGATTTCTTTTTTACCATCTTTAAAAATAAAAAGATAAATTAAACAATCACCTTTTTTTTTGAATTTTTTCATATTTATCAGCTTCGCAAGTTAAACATGCAAAATCAGCAAGATGGTTGGTTCTGCAAGCTTAACATGAGGGACCAAATTAAACCGCTAGTTTCTCATGTTTAATCTATGAATCTGATAAATATGAAAAAAATTTCCAAAAATTAGTAATTTTGTTTTTCGATTTTTATATATAAATAGTAAAAAAAGAAAATTAGTAGGAGCTAGAATGTTGATCATTTTACTTGTTTCTCCGAATTTGTACCATATTTGATAAGATGGGTACATATAATTTTTTTTCTTCTTGTATAACTTATTGGATAAAGGTCAGAAATTAAGGATTAAGTTTATTTTTGTTAATATAACAGTTAAAGAGTACAAGTAAAGACAATTCCTTAATTGTTATCATATACGCTAATAATTAAAATAAAAATTATAAAATCATGGCTCATGTCTAAAAATGATGAATGATATGATATAGTTGGAAACAGAGTAGGTCCGATGGGCATCAGACTTACTTTGGTTCCAACGGGTTCACTTACTGTTGGATTGGCTTTAGAATTCGCGTCAGAACTTTCACGTCTGCTTTAATATTTGTGTGCATAAATCCTAAAGCAAATTAAACGGTATATCTACCCATCGGAACCAAACTAGGTCCGATGGGCATTGGACCTGCACCTTTCTCGATATAGTTTTATTCATGACTTGTATATATCTATTCAACGGCACCCATACTGTATTCGATAAGACGGATATGAATAAAGTTCTTTTCGCTTAGCTTATCACGTACTATAAGAGTAAAAAAAATTCGTTAACATAATGAATAAGGGTATAAAAATACTTCCAACCAACTCATTTTATACCGTTGACACCCTTACTTTTACGGGGGATTGGATTTTCAAATTTTTTTTTACCAAGTACACAAATATATAACTAATTTGAGTAGAACTAGGGTGTTCTTAAGTTCACCGAGCTCTTTGGTAAACTCAAGTATAAAACCTATCAAATTGGCTTTAAATGACAAATTTGAACTGTTGAAATCTATCTATCTTACAAGTGATGTGTCTATCTGTGAAATTTTTAAATATTCAAATTAATTCAGTATAAAATCAATCAATCAAAATTAAAAAATTAACAAACTAATTTTAATACATTCATTTAATATAAAGTCAACCGCTCAAACTCACATACTCTCTTTACTCAAAAGCCGAGTTCCACTCTTTGTGGCTTTGAGCTTCTTTTCTATTGTTCCTTTATTTGCCTTTCACACAGGACGAAGCCGTTAAAACTGTTCTTTTATTTACAGAGTTGAATTAACTTTACACAACAAACAAAAATTACCAGATAAAAAAAGTCACAATACAGCTCAATCAAATAATACAAATGTACTGACACTGTCTCAGTTCATTTTGTGCTGGTACGGTGGATGTCAAATTGTCAATTGTCGAGATCGAGCTGTACACTTATTTTGATATGCACAGTGCCACAGTACATGTCTATGATACAGGTCTCTGTACTGTACATGTGTGTCTCTGTGTGGGTGTTCTATGTCAGTAAAATTTGATTTTAATCTGAAATCCCTTTTTCCTAGCCAACATAACATACGGTACATGTCAAGTAGACTGTTCATACAGACCAGTGATAGAGACTAGAGATTAACAGACCCCATAATAAGATACATAATTAAGCTGTCTGTACTCTGTAATATCTTTACTGCCAAACTATTGATATGACTTGTGTACATGGTGCAAAACTTTTTCGTTTTTATTATAATAACTGTATGTACGTACGCGTTGCTCAAACAAAGCCCAACTTGAATGTATAACAAACAAATCTCTCATGACACCAATAATATGTCGACAAGTCTTTTATGGCAATGAAGTCTACTGCTTGTAGTGGTGTTCATTAGGTCCGGTTTAGTAGGTTTTGATCCAAACCAAATTAGTTTAAATCAAACGGAATTAATATAAACCAAATGGTTCGGTTTTTTCAGTTTAATGCTTTGGTTTGGTTTTTTCAGTTTAACGGTTCAGTTCGGTTTTTTCAGTTTAATGGTTCGGTTTAGTTTGATATTTAATATTGAATTATAACTTCGGTTTGATTTGAAAATTTTCAAAACCCAAATAACCGAACCGACTGTACTTTTATATATTATAAATTTGGTTCGGACTGCTCTGGTTTATTTCTTAATAAATTGCTTTAAATATTTCGATTTATTTCTTAATATCTTTATAAATTAATTTCTTTAAATGCACCCAAATTTTTGTGCACCCAAATGCATCCTATCATTTTTCTCCGTTTTAAAGCCCGAATAGTCAATCCGAACTATTAGATGCGATCTATATATTAAGATGTACTTGGAGACCAAATTTTTCATTTTTTGGAATTTTTTTACTATTTATTAAGCCACTTTGAAAATCGTTGATTCAATGGTCCAAAAAATATAAAATCAGCGATTTTCAAAGTGGCTTAATAAATAGTAAAAAAATTCCAAAAAATATAAAATTTGGTCTCCAAGCACATCTTAATATATAGATCGCATCTAACGGTTCGGATTGACTATTCAGACTTTGAAAACAGAGAAAAATAATTTGAAAGATAAAGTGTATTTGGATGCACAAAAATTTGGATGTATTTTAACCCTCCTCATATATGTATATACCTATTTGGAAACACTTTTTTCGTCATATATCAATGTCGAAATTGACAGGGTACCGTTGGCCCCCATCAGTCTCCCTATGCGTTCAAATGAAATTAATTGTAAAATACAATAAAAATAGCAAAATGTTATGGATATATAAGAAAAGTCACTTCTGTGCTTGGAAAGAAATTGTACAAAGATGATCCTTGATTTCAAATTTGATAATCTCTTTATAATTTTGACAGAATTTTCAATTATATCTTCCTTCATATAATTTTATTAGTGACGTAGGTAAACGCGCACTTTTTACCATACCATCAAATATACCATTTTCTTCATTATATATGAGACGGCCTAATTTTGCAAGGATTTATATTATTGTTTGAGCGAGACTATGGTACTTAATTTGTAAAGCATGGATTGGTATGTATTATGAATTTATATCTTTGATTTTAAAGTCTAATTAGTCGATTCAAACAACTTTAATATGATCCCCGGGTACATATTTTGACAGAGCAGTTTTTAATTCATACAATACACCACAATTGAGCAAAACATTATAAAAATGCCCTGTCAAAACTGTACTCATGATTTATGTGTAAAAATGTACTTTCAAACCAAATTTTATATTGTTGCAATTTTTTTACTTTTTTAAAATAAGTACAAATCACCACTTTCGGATGATTCAAAATTTTTAGATCATGTGATTCTTTACTTATCTAATTAAAAATTTATTAGTAATATAATTCCAAAAATTATAAAATTTTGACTACAAGTATATTTTATATAGAGATTATGTTGTACTGATCAAATTCATTATTTAAACTTTGAAAACGAAGATATTAATCTGTAACATAGATTGTTGTACACTTTGCAAAGTACTGTAATTTCACTCTAATTAATTATTCAAATTTAATATGCTGAAGCAGCCTGAAGGTCTTTTATACATTTTTCTTCAATTCTTCTTCTTAATATGTGTCCTTTCATTCAGGGCAGATCCATGTGTGGTGAATGGGGGTCAATTGACTCTGTTAATTTTCAAACTTTTTGTTTTTCTATATGATTTTTTATATAATTTAGAGTAAAATGTTACGGATACCGTAAAATTGATCCTCATTCAACATGAAAATATTATATAATTGATCTCCAATCTGTATTTGACTATCATAGCTTGAAATTCTGGCTCCGTCTCTCCTTCTATTAGTATGTTCCTCATCTATCCGAAGACAATTGGATGGTAAATAATATTGATAAACAGAGACCTGTGAAAATGTACACTGGTTACTTTGGTACTGTAATGCACTATTTGTATTTAGTTGATTAGTCTCTTTAGAGAGGAAGCACCAGACCATGTGCCTCCATCACATTCAGCGCTGTAGGTGGATCACTTCACATGAAAGACAAATTAATGAAACAAAAAGAGATACATGAGCACAGGAGAAAGAAAGATGCTGAGGCCCCTTCCTAGAGAGAGAAAGAGGATGGATAAGATGGTGGTCTGCTTGCAGTGGAAAAGCTCAATACCTAAACATGACAGAGACAAACAGAGGTGCCCTCCCTGGAGGAAAAAAGAAGGATCTAAAGATGGCTTTGTGGTACATATTTCCAATAATTATCATAAATTTTATTTGCAACCCCAATTTGTGTTTCTTATGTCCTCACTCCTAATTAACCTATTTGGTAAAAAAGGTTATGCATCCCTTAATTAAGCTTTGTTTTGCTACATGTGCTAGTCTGGTTGAAATCAATGTTGTAAATAACAGTATGCAGTTATCGGACGGGCAGGGTACCGTCAAGCGATTAATCGAAAATAATTGACTATAATTGAAAATAATTGGCCTATAAATCGGAAAAATCCGTGATTGGATGATTACTGCCAACGACTAATTGGCTGATTAATCAGCCTAAACAGTCGTTTTTTACAACACTAGTTGAAATAGCACTAATTAGCTTGTTTAGTCATAAAATTGAGACAATACAGTTTTACATTCAGGAATATTTCTTCTGCACATGATATTTATCTACTTTACTCAAATAAATTATCAAGTGACACAGTATTATTTTATTGTACTTTTCATGCTAACATTTGTGGTACCGTATTATATGTGTGTGATTATTAGTCCTGTCTTAGGCAACGGATTTAAATAAACTGAAAATCATCATGGGATTAATACCACCATTTTAATTATTTGTTGAACAAGCAGCAAAAACACTATAAAAGAATAGTACTTCATATTATAGTGGTTGACAATAAATTATCTTTCATGGTACATAATTTTGTTAAGTTTTAGTAACCAATTTTGTTAGCATACTTATAATATATTGAAAGTATTGTACATGTATTGTAGATTTGAATCAATACTTTCAAAGTTTGTTCCAAAATATATGTAATAAAATGATGACACAAAGAACAAATTTTGAATGCTCTATATGTAGTAAAATGATGTTGAGTAGCAGAAAAATCTCTTTCAAACTGTCACAAAATCATAACCAATGATGAAAGTAATTAGAAAAATATATTTGTTTAATAAGATATCATTATAAGTTACTAAATTAAATAATTAAAAGAATCGATTCACTCACTTACATTAAAAATAATATGTAGCGCACAACATAAAAATGCAAATTCAAATTATTTGGGATGCTAATTAAAGAGGATTTTCAAATTTAAATTGTAAAATGCATATTTAGCTACATATATATTATGTGAAAATGAATTTTAAATTGTAAATGTACTGTATGGAACTATGTTGACAAACTGGGACACAAGCTGTGTATCGGTAACAAATCTAAACTGTTTTGGGTTGCTTCTGCACAAAGTTAACCCAAATCAAATCATTCAAGGGGGTTGAGGGATCCTTGGAAGAGGGCCCATTGGGCTTTTCACTAGTTAACTGCACCTGTATTAGAAAAGCTTTTGGGGTAGGTGCCTCTTTTCCGAAAGGCTCATTTCATTTGTGACCACAAAGAGGTTAGAGGGTGCTCCAAAACAAACACCCCATGTGATCGCCTCCAACACAGTGTTCAAAAGTCAAAACAGTCGAATCTTTGTTCTCCTCTCTGGTTCTTCTGTGGCATGGTTTCTATCAGTGTTCTATGCACCAACTCCTTACAGGTGGGCCCGGTCATAAATTATCTCAACAATTGTAGAAATATTTCTCTTAATTTATAGATATGTCTTTAACCACATATAAATTCAGTATAGTTTGATGATAAATTAAATATTGTTCAATCTCATATTTTTTTTTTCACAAGTACAATGTATGAACGAGTGTTGTAAATAACGGTATGCGGTTATCAAACGGGTAGGGAATAATCAGCCGTAATTGATAATAAATGGCTAATCGGCCTAAACAAATGTTTTTTACAACACTGATTTGCACCAAATTTATGCCTAATAAATGTTGCTTTAAGCTTTATTTTTTGAAGATTCTATTGCACCACACCACACAGAATACCCTTTGCTTTGAGATATGACATTATTCTTCTTATGTTTTCCTGAAGCAACCCTATTAAGCAATCAGACAATCCCCTTGTATGATTACTGATCAGTCAGAGTCTGACAGTTACCTAATAGCGTGAGATTAAGTTGGGGACATGAACTTTAAGGGGACCAACCTAATAAAAAGGACCTGGGCTTTCGGATTGGGTTTTATGGGCCAACGGGGCCTCCAAATGGGTTGTCATTTTGCATCCAAATTTCTGATGCAGACATTATTCTCTTTCGTTTTTTCTCTCTTTTCTTGCAGTAAGAATAGAGATGACAAAAAGCAAACAGTACTTTAGCTATCATGCTTAAATGGAGAGTTAGTTACCCACAATTTCCTAGTATTGTCTAAACTAAGAAAACAAAGAAAACATATAAATGTCTAAACTAAGAAAACAAACATATAAATGTCTTCAACATTTAAGTATATTATACATCAAATTTGAGCCAGATTGAAAAGTTGTTAGCTTTTCATCGGGCGGTTTGCAATTTTCACTGGTTAAATTTTAATAGTTTTTCTTTTCCTATGAGTGGCCAAATATTTCCAGCTTAGACAAAATAGACATGCATAGACTATATTTAAATAATGATAACACATATTCAACTTTGTTGTTTTGATTTGAACAATTTCATTACCAGGATTATGCCAAAAAAACAAAAAATCAAATAAATTTACCATGACTATATGTATATGTATATATATATATATATATAAAACTATCTTCTCCCATTTTTGTTTTGGTGGTGTGTAGTCATCAAATATGAAAGCAAGTCATGTAGCAACAATTTGTCAAAGAAATTGATAGATTTGAACCAAATAATCAACAAGGCCCACAAAGTGTCAGTGCCTACTGCGTACTATTCCTATGTATCTTCAATCAGACTATAATGTGATTCAGCATCATTGCTGAATTTAGACAAAGTGACGATAAATGTCTTTTCAAGCCCACAATTTTGGGACCTAACATAATGACACATCATATTCATAACTCTAATAAACTTATTCTAGGTACAAAAATACAAGCGTAGGTGCAAGAAAAGCATGGGTAAATATTTTGACAAAGCAGTTTTTGCTTTGTGCAGCGCACTAAGTTTTATGCAAGGCTGTTTTTATTTTATAGTTTGTGCGCTCCATGAAGTCAAAACTACTCTGTTAAAATACTTACCCAAAAGCATTTAGTGAATGGTTTGTAATTATGGGGCATATAAACTCATTAGCATTAATAACTTGTCTCATATAACACATTTTTTTTTTTCATTTAACACCAGCATCTTTTTAGCTAACTTATTATATAAATTTTCATGACCACAGAAGGCCCTTATTGGGTCACAAACTGTTAAGTTAGGCCCATGTATTTCCTCTGGGCCCTTATTGGGTCAATGATTTTTATGGGTTTCTCTTGATCCCGTTTGGCCCGAATACCTAGATGATGGTCTGTGGATCTAGCTATTTACTTCTGGCCTTGTTTAGTTCACCATGTTTTCAGCCTAACGGGAAACTTTAGTTAGTTTTTAAGTCATTAATTGATAATCATTTTTAAGCGCGAATGCATTTAGTTTTTCACGCATTGTTTTGTAATGTTTCCGATTTACTTTTTGCCTTATAAAATAAATGAGAGAATTTAGGTTTAGATAACTAAAGTTTCTTAGAAAAATCATACTGTTTCATAAACTTTAATTTACACCAAAATAATCCTTAATTTTTTCTAGGGAAACCAAGTTGCTTCCTGAACTTTTAATTGCATAAAGTTGATTATTCAACTGTTCTCAAATTAAAATTTCTAACTGGGTTCTTTTTTAAAACTTGAAGGACCAATTTGGCCCATATAAATATTTAGGGACTAATTTTATTATTTTTTTAAAGTTGAAGGTCTAATTTGATCTTTTTAAAATTTAAAGTTTTTTATTCAACGTTAATGAACATTTATAAATCAATTATATATAGAATTTTGACTAGGGTGTTATGCAAATTTAGTGACACACACTGTTATGATCTTCAAAACTTATCAAATAAACTTCAAATGATGATTCGAAACTGTTGAAAATTGATCTATTTCCTAGTGACGTATTTACAAAAATGAAGATCTGAATTATTTCTAAATAAAGAGAATGTAGAGAATCAATATCTGATTTATGGCAAAGACGGTTCGTGTTTAGGGTTTAGGGTTTAGGATTTAGAATTTAGGATTTAGGGCTCCTATTTTATTACAAAATTTCATCAAAAAACCAGCACCAAATCCTTGACGATACAATTGGCACATCATTTTTAGGAAAATTTCTGATGTATCCATCAAAACTTTCAAAATAGCTATTTTTTCATAAAAACATGTTAATATCCAATATACCCATTAGAAATTTAACATTCTTTCTTCTATTCCTTTTTATTCATAAAATATGTTATTTAGTTATTTTAAAAGTTAAATTGTCAAATATAATACTCCTTTCTTTTAAATACACCACTGACATGATCTGTAATCCTGATACCTTAAACGACAAGGATTAGAAGAAGAATTAAATCAGTCTTTGCACTAAATCAGCCTCCGCCTCTTGACTGGTAAAATCTTGATCCCTTAACATAGATCTGTTGTTCTTTAGTTTTCTGTCTGTTTATCCGAATCATGACTGGTACACAATCTCAGTCAATCTTCTCTAATTAAGATGATCTAAAAAGTTACATCCAATTTATCTCTGTAGGCACTAGGTTGTGAGCATGTCACCTTCTCTCTCATCGGATGCATAAAGAAGGCTGGTTTGTGGTTTTCAATAAAAACATGTTAATTGAATGATTTTTTCCGTTTCAACAGCAAAAACGATCATTCATGCGAACTGAACCGGATAGGTTGTTGAAATTATTAACAGCACCAATATTATATTTCTAAAGAAGGCCCAAGGTCCAAATACATTTCTAGATTGTTCAAGTGAAAATTGAAGTCGGCAGTATAGAAATCCTAGAAATATCTAGAATTGTATATTAGAATATAGGATTCAAACCTACAATAGTCAAAATCGGTAGAAAAGAAGAAACTAGAAATTACTATTGCAATGTAGTCTTTTGTAGAGTTGTGTAAAATAATCTAGAGATAGGACTAACCGACTTTACTAAAGTCGGTGGATGAAATAACTTGGTTATTCTAGAAAGAACTTGTACCGACTTTACACTTGTATATATAGATGTAGCATATGGCGTGAGGGATATGAGAAAGAAAACAAAAAAACTTCTGTACTTGTAAACACCACCACTATAAATAAAAGAAATCAACACATATATACACTCCTCTTGTTTCAATTCCACAATCCGAATTAAATTTCCAACATAGGTGAACACATCTGGTTTTTTTGGGTCCAACCAATTAGTTCGGTCCGATTCTGATAACACTCATGCTCATTATATCTAGCTAGGATTGGGATACATCTCCTTAAGATTAAAAGCAACGCTTACGTAGGAAGGGTATGTCGGACATGTCAAACCAAATAGATTGAGGTTTATTTTGACAAGGCTATCAAAATAGTTGTAGGCCTTGGGACAAAATTTAATTAACATCGGATGTTTATTGAAACAAAGAGATATAACTGGAAAATTATATATTCTGGTTTTTGGTTTACAAACTTATGCTATTCTGGATGTTATGTTTTGTGGTGATATTGAGTGGCCTAAAAATGTAATATAGTTTAGGAGTTTCTGTACTGTGGTAGTATGCTAAGGGGTTCTAGAGGGTAGAGTAATGCTTTTGAAGTTGTACTGTTTTTTTTTTTTAGGCCGAGGTGACGATGCACAAGCAAGGCTGAGATAGATTGCGTGTTATTTTATCATACTGTGTGCCTGTAATGCCTGATATGTCTTTTAGGACAATGTACATAACTTAACCAAAATGCACAGAACTTAACCAAAAGTAAAAATATTATATTTCAATTGTTCTAAACTCTTCACAGATAAAATGCCTAGATATAACCCCAAAAAAAATGCCAAGTTCAGATTCCACAAGCCTAGTTAACTGCACCAAGTTTCCTTTTCACAAAAAAAAAAAAAAAAAGTTTCTCCAAAATCAACTACAAGATCTTTCATCCCCTTTTCCAAATTGCACCAAAGAGAGTCACAACAATAGCCAGTATCACTCTGTGTTAATAGTGTAGCCTTTATTTATTCAACTGGTGGTGGTGCTGCTGCTGCTACCTCCAAGTTGTCATCAGGTATCGTGGGGTTTGCTTGTGGTGGTGGTGGTGCTGCTGCTGCTGCCTCCAAGTTGTCATCAGGTATCGTGGGGTTTGCTTGTGGTGGTGGTGGTGGTGGTGCTGGTGGTGCTGCTGCCTCCAAGTTGTCATCAGGTATCGTGGGGTTTGCTTGTGGTGGTGGTGGTGGTGCAGCTTGTGCCTCCAAGTTGTTAACACGGATCAGGGGGTCCGCTTGAAGCGGTGGTGGTGGTGCAGCTTGTGCCTCCAAGTTGTTAACACGGATCAGGGGGTCCGCTTGAAGCGGTGGTGGTGGTGCCTCCAATTTGTCATCAGGTATCGTGGGGTTCGCTTGTGGGGGTGGTGCAGCTTGTGCCTCCAAGTTGTCAACACGTATCAGGGAGTCCGCTTGAGGTGGTGGTGGTGGTGGTGCCTCCAAGTTGTCAACACGTAACAGGGGGTCCGCTTGAGGTGGTGGTGGTGGTGGTGCCTCCAAGTTGTCAACACGTAACAGGGGTTCCGCTTGAGGTCGTGGTGATGGTGGCAGTGAAGCTTGTGCCTCCAAGTTGTCAACACGTATCAGGGGGTCCTCTTGAGGTGGTGGTGGTGGTGGTGGTGAAGCTTGTGCCTCCAAGTTGTCAACACGTATCAGGGGGTCCGCTTGAGGTGGTGGTGCAGATTGTGCCTCCAAGTTGTCAAAGAAAACAATGACGATACTGATGTCATCATGATATTGCCGTTTATTACGAGGCATGACATATCTTAAATCGTCGTGATCCTTACCACGTCTGCGGGCTGCCTTGTCCATCGCTTCCCTTAATAGCCTCGCAGCTACACCCTTAACAATGGAAATATTCAATAGGTCAGGTGAACTGAATGAATAAATAATGCATATATGCATATCATATTTTGCAGAGTTAAAAGTTGGACTTTGATATATAATATGAAAGAATAAATAATAAATTTTCTTTTCATGAAACCAACATGGTTCATACAACTCAATTGTAACTCTATTATTAGGCAAAGCTTAACATACTCAGGGCACTTACATTGCGAGGATTGTCTCTGACAAGCTCGGCAGCTTCTATGTTATCCATCTCATCCCAGAGCCCGTCTGAGGCGAAAATGACAAATTTGTCGTCAGGACCGATTGGGTGTGTTTGAATCGTCGGTTCAGCCTTCACAATAGGCTGAGCAATAGGCTCCCCATGTAAGTAGTGAGGCGCCGGGTTAAATTCATTGTGTTTCATATACACATCTCCAATTGCCCTTGTCGGCTGAATTTGTATTATTATTTGCAATGATAAATGAGAAGTTTTATCAGTACATGGTTATATCAGTACTGACATAATTACACAACAATCACAGCTTACAGAAAACACTAGAAATAGAGAAACTAAAAATCAATGAAAATAAAATAGATAATAATTACCTGAAGACTGTGAAGAGCACGCCTGATATACCATTGTCCCGAGGCAAATGTAAAACTCAATGTTGGATGCTCCATACGAAGCTCAGCCCTTCTTTCTGGATCATTAGCAGTATAATCAACTGACAGCTGAATCACCTGCATCTCATTCAAGTCACCCCCATTTGGCCATTGTGCCACTACTGCACGAGAGTCTCCGGCATTCGCCACATAGAGAACATTTCTGAGCACGACCCCAACCAGACAACACGATCCCACGAATGCAAGCTGTGGTTGGCTCTGCCAATTCTGTCTCACGTGATCCACAAATGCATCCTCGGTTCTGCGATACGCCTCCCGGATCACTTCTAGATTCACAGCATTATGATTTTGCATAACACCTGTCACATCGTGATTGGAAAGATGATAAATTAAGGCAGTATACTGGCAAGAAAGTATATTCTATAAGTTATTTGAACCGCTTATGACATGTTTAAGAATTACCAATGCACAGCAGACCAAAGATAAAAATAAAATAATATATTTGTCTATCATTGTAAAATGCATGCACGACTTGTTTGTTCAAGAAATAAAACAAGTAAAAATGAACTGTGCTCTCCTCGCTTTTGCACTGTAAACAGATACATAATTTAAACATCAAGGAAACAAATTAGATGATAAAGATATTCCAAGAATCATACTTAATTGGCTGCCAAGATTTTGACTCCAAGATGGAACTAATGTTATGATTTAGTTCAGCGAATACCATAAAAAATTGCACTGTATCGTTTTCCAACACAGGAGAACCAAATTTACCACATTGCCCCTCCAGTTCTTTCCAAAAAAGGAAATTTCAAAGACTTCCTCAAAACAACAAGAAATTAAAAAAAAAAGAAGGAAAAAATAGGATTTGAAAAGCAACTCACTCTTGAAGTTCTTGAAGAGATTGTCAAGGATGAACTGGGAGCAGGTGGCTCCCCCATGGCCGTCATAGATGCCAACGAACACCCCACGGGGCCCACCATCCCCTTCTTTCAGAGACCCAGAAACCAGCTGACTGCGATCCTCAATCTGTAAGTTAGCTTGCGCCACAGCCATTGAGTACTGACCATACAAGTGGCGGCCGAGCTTCCTCTGCCAATAATAATATTCTGGATCGACGTCATTGCATACTGGCTGTAAAAATCGGCTGAACATGTTTCCAGTATAGCCTTGAATCGACGTCTCTGGGCTTTCTGGGTCTTCTCCAAAGCATCGTGTCAACCAGCGAAAGCGAAAGCGAAAGAGCAAGTCGAACATGTTTCCATTGCCATTAGGATTGTCTACTTGGCCGCCAAAGCATGGTAACCAGTGACTGAGAAAGTTGCACGCCATGTGCAATAGTAAACAAGAATTGGAAAGGATAGTTCTTGTTCTGAGAAATGGTACTAGGAAGAGGAGAGGAGCTAGGAGAGATGAAAGATTTGCAATGGGGTTTCTTTGAGGAGGTTCTTGCGTAGGATTTTGGAGAAGTATATAGACAATGGGATCTGATGTGTTTATAAGGGAGGGAAACACATGGTATATGTTCAAATTAGTTGTAAAATTTTCTTGGTTTTTCACATTAAGTTGAAGTCTGATGTTGGGCTGGGCTTAAGAGTGTGATCCCATTTGACTGACTTTCTATTAGAGGCCGGATTCAATTTATGTTGAGGTGTGATGCAAAATTGGGCTCAATTTTAGTAGGTCGGATTGAGATCAATTAGGTTACTTGTAATTTGAATTATTTAATTAGAAAGATAATAGATACTACTTGTGTCAACCATACATAAGCTAATTGATATATTATTTTAGATAAAATATGGAATGATTTTTTTTTGTTAACCAAGAAAAATTTACATCTTTTTAACTAATTAGTATTAAAGTGCATTTATATATTTATTTTACTTATTATTATTATTAATCATTGATTAAATAAGAAAATGAGAATGCTAATAAAATAAGTTAATTTATAGGGAAATATTTAAATGATAAAATCAATCAGCATTTTTACCCAAACGTACATATGGTACCATAGAAAGGTTTGCAGGTCTTGCTTTATACCTTTCTTGACATGGATTGAATTCTTAACTCTTTGGTTCTTGATTCTTTTTTTTTATTCTTCTCTTTGTTGGTAATGACTAGTTTTGCTAGTTTGGATGACACTTGTGCAGAATTTCATATTTATGACTCTAATACTATGTTATTTTTGTAAGATGAGAAGAGATAATAAGAAAACAACTTATTATTATGATCTTACTTTTAGTTTTACATGTGTCTCTATTTATAAAAAAGAATAAAAATATAGTTGTTACACTATTTCCTAATTTATTAATTACAACTACTAACTACTAACCACTAACCTATTAATTACAAAATTTAAAAACTAGCCCCCGTATTTTAACAGTTGTAAATAATTTTGTTACTTGACCCAATTTATTTTGATTCCTTCAATGTGGGAGGACTTGGTTAATCAAGAGATACACTCATATCTCATATTTTAAATAAAAATGTATGTTTTTTATTGAAGAACTTGCACGTTGAGCTTTTATATGCACTTAATTAATTAAACTTATCCATATTTGCATTTTTTTTAATTACTACTGGAAGCACTCAATTCATATACTTTCATAGTTGTTGTAACTCATCATACAAAATTTTAAGATGTTGGGATGTTTTATTTTCTCTTCTGAAAGCAAATATCTCCGAAATTTTTATAAATGCCCAAAAAAATAACAAATTACGAAATCTACTCCAGTTTCGATTGAATTTCGAAATCTACCCAATCCGGTTACCAAATAACCAGATTTGGCTCTTCTTTCCGCTGACTAGGTGACCAGACTTGGAAAAATAGTTGGGTTATTGAATAACCGGAAATTGAGAATATGTCCGGTTATTGGATTACCATAAGTTGGAGATTTTGCTTTTTTTTTTTTTTATAAAACAGAAATTTTTAAAAAAAAAAATTTTTGTATTAATATTATAAATGTTGAATATATTTCTTTGAAAATAGATGAAATATAATATAATTTGATTTATTAGAAAGACTGCAACAAATAACCCGGATCAATATTTTTCAGATCAGGTTTTTTGCGGCTGTAAGAAAAATTAATATATTTCTTTATGGAGATAGGCTAATGTGCTTTCGGTAGCATATTGGCCGAAATACACACGGTCCAAATTTAAAATTTCAAAATTCAAAAAGTCGATCTGAATCGTTCATCTTGTTCTCCATATTAATATGTGCTTGGAGACCAAATTTTATATTTTTCTGAATTTTTTTTACTATTTATTAAGCCACTTTGAAAATTGTTGATTCAACGGTGGCTTAACAAAACAGTAAAACCGTTGAATTAATGATTTTCAAAGTGGCTTAATAAATAATAAAAAATTCAGAAAAATGTAAAATTTGGTCTCCAAGTACATATTAATATGTAGAACAAGATGAACGATTCAGATCGACTTTTTGAATTCTGAAATTTCAAATTTGGATCGTGTGTATTTCGACCCATATGCTACCAAAAGCACATTAGCCTATCTCTTCTTTATGTGTTATTGGAAAAAAAATAAAAATGCTTAGATTCTGAGTTATTGATCCCGGTTCAAAAATCACTTCTAAGTAATTCAGAAAATATTGTGATCCTTCTAGGATATTTAATTTATAAAAAGTTGTATCTATTTTGAGAATTATTTTTGAATAACAATCATTAAATAACTTAAAGTTTTCTTTTTTCAAAAATAGATACAACTTTTCATAAATTAAATATATTAGAAGGATCACAATATTTTCTAGATTACCTAGAAATGACTTTTGAACCGGAATCAATAACTCACAATCCAAGCATTTTTTTTTCCAATAACACATAAAAAAATATATTAATTTTTCTTACATCAGCGAAAAATCCAATCTGAAAAATATTGATCCTGGTTGTTTGTTGCAGTCTTTCTAATAAATCAAATTATATTGTATTTCATTTATTTTCAAAGAAATATTTTCAACATTAATTGAATTTTTCACAACTAATTTTTTTTTTTTAAATTTGAGACATTGTCTCCGCCTGACCTAATTCCTGTTGTAATCATTTTCGTTTAAGGTATCAGGATCATAAATCAAATCGGCAGTCAATCATTAAGAATAATGGTGCTCTGAATTTTTAAGGGACAACTTCATTTGAAAGGAGGGGTATTTTGACCATTTAATTTTTAAAATAACTAAATAATATATTGGTAAGTTTGGATGAGACAAAGAATTAATAGTGCTAATTCAGATTAGCGACTATTCTCAATTACTATTCTATATTTGAATGTGTTTGAATTAGTAAAAAGATACTATTCTTTATTTGTCTTTTTATAAGTTAGCATACTATTTTACTAACTCAATAAAAAAGTTGAATTAGTTTACTATTCTCACTAATCCAAGCCTTTATCCAAACGCACAGAATAAAATGGAATAAAAGAAAGAATGTCAAATTTTTAAGGGTAAATTGGATATTAACACGTTTTGATGGAGAATTGGATATTTTAAAAGTTTTGATGGTACACTGGAAACTTTCCCAATATTTAAACAAGTGGGCCTTAATAACATTGACATAATTCATCCAAGTCCATTTCATCCATTGCTATTTTGAATATAAAGGAGAATATTTTTTTTTGAATGAAATAAAGAAGAATAAATTAATACTTTCAAAATAAATAAAAACTTGAAAGGGGTAATTTATCAGTATGGGTCAAAATCACGAATAACAGACCCACAATATGCATGGCAGCTCAAGGCACCACACAGAGTCATAATCTTTACATAGCTAATGATGAGAAACAAAATACTTACAACTGATAACCTGATCAGAAGACGATGGCAAATAGCAAATATATGTAGCCTATGCAGAGGAATAGAAGAAACAGTGGACCACCTGTTCAGGGGATGTTCCTACACTGTGACACTGGTACAAAATATACAGAGACCAGTACAGCATCTTCCTCCATGTGCACATTTCCAAAATATGAAATATACTGATACCATCCTACACCCACTACACAGACCAATTCAGTTATTGCAGGTTACTATTTATTTCGTGATTTGAAGGGAGAGAGATGTAGAAAAATATTCAGAGAAGAAAATAAAAGCATATAATTGTTGTCCATGAAAGTGATGGCTGATTTTGCAAGCTGGTTTCCTATCACATATAAAATCACATATGGTAGCAATCAAGTTGTTGGGATATGTAACATATGTTCTCACTTTTGTAATTTAAACTTATCTTAAAGTTTTCCTCAAAATACTATTCTTAAACCTCCTGTAATTATCTCTCATTTTTGCTCCTTGCTATTTGGCATTTCTATTGTAAAACTTGTAACCAGTACTGGTGTCTTATCAAGTTGTCTCGTACCTTCAATAGTCTTGCGCCATTTGGTAGATAATTTTTTTTTTTTTTTTGTGAAAAAGAAATTTGAAAGTCAAGCCTCCAGATTCCATTAATCAGACACTAGAGGTGTCAAAGTTACAGGTGGATAAATTGTACGAGCGAGATAATATTACCTTACTCTCTAAATATTATTATGCTATGAACTTTAGAATAAATACTTAATCGTACAATAATGCATACTTGTATAAACTGAAATAGATACTTACATAATGGATATTCTCTGTTTTTTAAAGTACGTACTACGAGCCGACGATACTATGCAACCATCTGATATTCAATTTTAATTATCAGCATAACCCAGATAGTTGCAATTACTTCGGAAACATCAACAATAATTGGCAAATGAGATATTAGTCCCACCACTAAACTTGTTCAATGATGCTTTATTGCTTCAAGTAAGCTTTGCTTGTTACTTCAAGCATGAAGTTAGCATTGATGTTGAACAAATAAATAAACACATTAAGATTAAAAAAATAAAAAATAAAAAGTTTATGGTTTTCTAATTTTCTATGACCCTATCCTTTCTTGGTTAGCCGTTAACCATAGATAAATAAAAGCGAAAGGCCAATAAAGATGTCATTTTCCATATTTCAACTCAATCAGAATAATACAAAGATAATATCTAGTTTACGTACTAATAACGCATACTAATAAATAAACATCCCACGTTTCTCTTACCTACTTTTCCTTTGTTTTCTTATTTTTACCTATATATTTGATATAGGACTGCACACTTCTCTCTCAAAAAAGAAGGGTGCATGAAAGTTTTCTCTCAAAGAAAAAAAAGGATGGTTAAAGTCTTGGTAGAGAATTTTCACAACCTTGCGGAGAGTTACCAATGGATATTTATTGGAGACAAATCACTGTCGGTAATACTGATACGCTCAGAAATAACACAATTCTGTCAGTGTACCCTCGCAAATACATCTCATTCTTGTAGTAAGATATATATAATTAGTAGCAGGTTTGTACCAATGCAGTATGAATAATTTGGGTACCGAGCAGTTTTAACCTATGTAGGATGCAAGGAAACGTAAAGATTTACAGAGCAAACGCAAAAAAAGGAAAAAAAATATGTAAACCATTGGGTATTGAATGGTACAAGGCATCATTACAGAAACATAGAAGTTCAATTATTCAGTTCAGATCCTAAAGATGAATTAAACCCCAATTAATTCATGTTCCTTGACCAATTTTATTCGCTGTTTTTTTCTTCTTTGTTGTACAAGGAATAATGAAATGTTACATAATTGATCAGGTCATTTACCAGTGTTGTTCTACCAGTAAGGAATGAAACTCACAGGTTGCATAACCTTGATGCAAATTTCATCATATTGGTTCTTAGGCCTTATTGCTCTAATAATTAAAAGCACAAAGATAAAAATGGTGAATTTTATATAAAGATTAAATGACAAAAAACCGTTCCACACAATTAAGGAATCAGAGGGTTGGTATCATTGTATCAAAACATAAAAGTTCTGTAAAAACTGGATATTTAATAGACAAATCTGTGACACATTATGACTAATGCCTACTCAATTTGGTTACTACTTGCTGCACTTGCAGGATATGCACTGGGTATAGCAACTGTTGGAACTCAAATCTTTTACCTGGATGGGGAAGAAAAACATGTGTGACCTGGTACAGTACCTGTATCACCAGTTAGGTTCTGTACCTGTTTGTACTAGTACTAATCAGATGCCCAGTTTGTTTATTATCAGTTTTTTCTACGCTCTTCATGTATACAATTTAAGTTTTATGCATGGAAGAAAGACCAAGAAGCATACAATGCATTCTCACTGCACTTCCAAAATCTGCAACCTCAATCCAGTGTAATATAAGAATACGAAAAAGCAAATAACATATTCCACACTGTTCGTGTTTGATAAAACTAAAGAAATGTATAAGAAGATATAAATGACTAATTATTACAGACCCAACAGCAATTTCTCAAAACTTGAGGGCCACAAGTTGATAGTGTGATACAACCTTTTAAAGTTTTGATCAATAATATAATTTTGTTTGCATACAGATACACTTCACTAAGTAACTAGCCAAATGGGAATACAATATACAATTTCAAAAGTATACATACATTCTGTTTTATCTCCTCTGCCAAAAATGGAAAATAAAAAAATAATAATAAAAATGGAAAATAAAAAAATAATAATAAAAATGGAACCAAGTATTTTTTTTTCTCTCAAAACAAATTATATACATGCACTCATTAGTGTGAATATTATCCCGCCAATTTTGAAATAATTCCTTCAGTCCAAAGTGCCAAAATAGTGAATGGTGATGATAGTAATTATTATTAACCTGACAATAACCAAGATGAAAAATCAAATAAGCTCTATTAAATTACCATTATTTGCAAAAGGCATGCCTCTACTTGGGTTCATCAAGGAGGGCCATGGAGGAGACCGCCTCGGATTCCCGGCTTGTACAGAAAAATTATCCAGTAGAAAACCCTCCTTGCTTTTCTCTTTACCAAAAAGGCATTGCCTTTCATTTTGATCATCCTCAAAGATAACCCATTCTTCAGAGATGCCTTCCCTGCTCTCTTCTCCATGAATTTGTTCCACTGGAGTCTCAATTAGTTGTGCTCTTGGACTGACCATTAGATATTCCTGTTCTTGTTCAACTGGACTCTCAATTTCTCTCCTCTCCTCTTCTTCTTCTTCAGCCTCACCCAATAGCAACATCTCAAGATCCTGTATGTCTTCTTCTGGAATCTTCTCCACTTCAGGCAACTCAGCTGCATTCAAAACCCCCAAACTGCGACACAATTCAAAATAAGCCGAAAGTTGTGAGCTTTGCTCTGTTGCCTTCCTTAAGACCCTCACTCCAACAATCCCTCTTCTCATCTTGGCTTCAGGTGAGAGATTACCACACTCATTTAAGCAAAATTCCGACTTTGGAATATGATCTGACCCGAAAACATTGACAAGGAATGATGCAACCCCTTTACAAATCTGACTGTACACCTCAAAGATCTCGATTAGCACGCAGTTCATCGCCTCGAGGACAAGCCCGACCTCCATCCCATCGCCATAAGGCCTGATCTGCATCAGCAAATCGAGCAACAACTGCAATTTCTGCACCTGATCAAGCAGCTGGTTCTCATCAGACAGGTCGTACTCCAACCCCACAAAAACTGACCGGTTATCTAGAAAATTGAAGTATGCACGGACAAAAGCTGAGAAAGCCGACGCCTTGGCCGGAGATGAGGACCGGTCTTTGAATTCTGACAAATCAAAAGGGAGGCGACCGACCTTGGCATCAACAGGTTCAGAATCTGATCGCATGAGAATGCCATGGATGAGCATGAGAGTTTTGAGAGCGACGGGCCAGGAGCGGGTACGGGCAGCACGGCGTGCAAGGGCCCACATGACAGGGAGGAGGAAGGACGGAGAGGTACGGGCCCATGCAAAGACGCGCGCTGCGTTTTTGTAGTCGACGGAGCGGTCGTCATGGCTGGTGGCGCGAATGACAGCAGCCTCAAGCTCTGCATTGCGGAAGCGGGAGGAGCCTGTGATGATGCGGGTCAGATAGATACTCTGGCGATCCTTAATGGCAGCGGCCGCGCGACGCCACCACTCGCGCGGTGACGTCATGGAAGGGGAGGTGGGGTCGTTGGAACCTATGTTGGAAAAATTGGGGTGTTTATTAGCAAAACGCAATGGGCGGAAAATGGATGAACGTGGGAGGCACCAAGCGAGAAGCGAGGGAAAGATGGTTGGAATGGGGTGGTGAGAGAGAGAGAGAGAGAAAGCTGGGTCAAAGTCTCAAAGAGGTTGAGGTTGAATACTTGAATTAGATCGACGAGAAGGGAGGGAAAACGGTTGAGGAAGGAGAGCGACGCGGGATCCTGGTTTCTGTGGAATGCTCTATGTGGGTTATGGTGTTGTATTACACTGACAGTATATTGTTCGCGTGATCCCAATAGTCTCCGAGTCGGTATTTACCCGCTATATGATGTTTGATGGATGTGTATGTGCCCTTGGAGACGCAACGTCGATGGATCTTCTGCGGCGCTTCCTAAGATGCTTTGTAGCTTGCTAGACAATATCCAGAACTTCTTCAAATGTGAACATTTCTTTATTTATTTATTTATTTATTTATTTTTATTTCCTTTATTTTTTATTTTGCCAAATCAAATGTGAATATAAGTCGGTGCTCTGTAGGACCTTCCTGTCGGTAACATGTAACTGATTATTATTTTTATTTTTTTGGTAAATAGCCCGTGGGCACATGTAACATATAACTGATTGTTATTTGTATATTCTTCGAGCCAGGATCCTCTGAAGTCTGAAGAAACTAATATTTTGAGTTTAGATTCGAACCGTCTAATCAGAATTTGGTATGACGGAATGTACTGAGTCCTATAATATGCGTGCTAAAGCAGACAGACGGTCCGGATCTAAACTCAAATTTTGAATTAACTCAGGATATTGGACTTTAGCGGAAATTATATCATGTAAGGTAACAGAAACTTTTTGTTTAAATCTGATCCGTTGAATCAGAATCTACACAGATATTAAAGAGATCATATGCATTTCATCTCAGATTGAATTGGTCTAAATTCTGATGGGAACGGACCGGATCTAAACTGACTATTTATTTTACCTGGATCCGCGTCTACTGACTTCTAATTTACATTTTGTTTATTCTGGTATGTTTTTTAAAATCTTTAATAATAATATGTTAAGTTCAATCTTTTTTCAATATATATGTATATGTTAGCAAATTATACTGAGATCAGGCGTTTAGATAATTAAACCCTTATGAAAGAGAAATTTAAATACCAGAACAAAAAGATCGAACACGGAATTCTAAAATCGTGCGTACAAAATGAACATTGAAAGCATAAATTGTGAACGCGTGCAAAATTATTTTGTTACTTCAATTATGAATTTGACATTTAGTAATATAAATAGAACATAAAACTTGGATTTCAGCATAAATATAATTTGGATAGAACTAAAAAAAAAAAAAATAGTAAAGAGAATTTCAGCATCAAGTGCGCAACTGAATATGGACGCTGAATCTTACGCCTTCATATGTTGTATACCAAACTTCAATGAATTCTTTTTTGGCAAAATTTGAACTGTTAACATTCCGAAATTTTTATTTCTACCAGAAAACAAATAAACCAAAAAACTCCGATTTTTGATTCTGAAGAATTCGAAATCTACCCTGACCGCAAAATACCGGTGCAGATTCAAAGACCAGAGTCCACACTATACCGATGAAAGCCCCAGACAATCCACACCGGTGTTTTACAGCCCAAACTTTTTTCTTTTTATTGTCTATAAAAATATTCCGAGGTTCCTTCGAATTCGCATCCTCTGAGATAATGTCAAAATTTTGCGGCCCCAGAAAGTTGAATTTTTTGTAAGACAAGAAAATAAAAAGGGTTGGGCCGCAGAACACCGATGCAGACCTCTGTCAAGGGCCGCATTGGCATAGTGCGGACCCCAATCTTTGAGTCCGACTGGTGTTCTACGGTCAGGATAGATTTCAAATTCACCAAAAATTGGGGTTTTATGTTTTTTTTTTTTTTTAAATGGTACAATTAAAAATTTCGGGTTAACATTATTTTTTTTTTTTTGTTTGGTATAATTTTCACAACTTTTCAGGCGCATATATCAAAGTGAATATGAACAATTCAAAATTTCATCTCAATTGATACACCATATGTTCGAAAAAAGAAACATGCATTTGTGAACAAGACATACCATTATAAATAAACCAAAAACAAAAAAAATGCAAAGATGTCATAGGATAAATGAGAATTAAGGTAGTTTTGAATTTATAACTTTTAATTAGAGGTACACTATTTTTTTTTTAATAATCTAGTCATGAAACTTATTACATCTAAGATTCTAGGGTAAATAATAAAAAATAAATTAAACTATATAAGTTGTGATTCAGGGCTGCAAACGAATTGACCTAACTCTATTTTGAGTTTGAATTGAATTAATTTCAAACTAAATTTGATTTAAATTAATTTCGAATCGAATATTTTACGAACTCAATTTCGAATCTTTTATAAACTTTTTTACGACAAAAAAGATTGACCGTAGTCGCCGAAAGCAAGATGTGAAAGTCCTCTAGGGTTTTATAATTGAGAGCGAGAGTTACGACTTACGAGTTATGACTTATGGCTGAGCAGCTTTATGTTTTAACTTTTAAGTCAACAGCGAACATAAGTCATTAGCAGGAATCAACGGTTCAAGTTACTTTGAATTTCGAACTAAAATAGTTCAAGAACCTATTTCAAAGAAATTAGATCCAGTTTGAATTTAGTTTGAATTTAAATTTCGAACTATTTCAAATCGAAGTTTTTACAAACTTTTTCAAATCAAACTCGAATCGAATCACGAACTACAAATTTTTTGTACAACCCTAGTTGTGAAGGTACATAAAAAATTATTCTTATCTTTATATTATTTTCTGTAAATTAAACGTGAGCAAACCAAAGTACACAAGGGCTGTTAACAAAGCTCATAGCTTGTGGCTCATGGCTTGACCGTGACTCATACTTGACTCACTTATTAACAACTCGTTCATTACTAGATCGACCTGTTAATGAGCTAGCTGGTCACTAGCTCGGTTCAGAATTAATGAGTTTAAGCTGAAAACTAGCTTTCTCGCCAGCTCGACGAGACATCAATTTATGAATTTGTATGATTTTGTGTGCATTTTATACTGTTCAGCTCGATTTAGCTCGGTCCAAAAGGTTTATAAATTTTTTTTTTCTTAAAACAAAATCCAGTCAGACCCAATCATTCAAAGCCACGTCATCAGCTTGCGAGCTAGCTTGGTCTAACTCGTGACAATTTCAAATTGAAATTTCAGCTCGAACTCCTAAAATCAGCTCGCTCGTGATTTGAACGAACCAACTCATAACAAGTTCAAATTGAATCCAACTCATGACAAAACAGCTCCTTGCCATCCCTACTTGACAAGAACACCGGGACTTAAATTCTGCTTACGGGACTGAAATCAGAAAGAAGGAAAAAGAAGAGGAAAATCATTACGGCGCTAGCTGCCTTTATAATTACTATCATTGTGTTATTAAATTGAACCGATTCATAATAAATTCAAATATATTGCATATTAATGCTATAAATAATAATAACGTTATTAAACTAAATAATAATGCACATATGTTATTTGATTCAGTCAGAATGACTCATTTGCAATTACATTTATTTTTCAATTTTTCACCATTTAATCTCAGAGAAAATTAGTTATTTATCACTTCAAAACTTTTAAATTGTAAAAATATCAGTCCAAATTTTATTAATTTGTAGTTTTATTATTCTAAATAATTAATAACTAAAATGTCTTTCCATGCGTCATCTTACTTAAATAAGACTTTTACACCTGGCGACATCTGACCAGCACAACGGGATTTTTCCAGAATAAAGAAAACATGAGCTGACAGGAAACTTAACGACTCCCTAACCAGAATAACCCAAACGCCTGGTACAACACCCCATTTTGCTCTCCCAAAATGACCCGTTGCCAAAATTTATAGCCTTGTACGGAAGCTGCCTATCACAAAACTCAAGCGACCTAAAACTAATTTGACCCAAAACTCTTAAACAGATTTGCAGCATTGATATTTTTTTAAAGGTCATGGTTGGTTGCTGGTTCAGCATCCACTTTGGTTCCTGTCATGTTACTCATTTATGCTCACTTCTGTCTCATGATTGAAGGACACTGCTCAAACTGGCACTGTAAATAAAAACAACCAAAGCTGCCATAGATTTCAGCTTGGGATGGATGGTTATTAGATCCAAAGTGGTTTTAATAGGTTCGCTCACCATCGAATCTGTTTTAAGATTGGTGCGCATGAATTTTAAAGCTTACGCAAAAATATTGGCGCAAATCCTAAAGCAGATCCGATGATAAACAAACTCATTGGAACCACTTTGGATCCAATTGTCATCGGACCCAAGCTATTCTCAGCTGCCATAAGTAAGCAAAATAAAAATCAACCAAACTAATTTGACCTAAAATCAATGCTGTAATTTCGACCTTTTGCCATGGCAGGAGAAGAAGAGAAGGCAGGAAAAGAAGAAAAGAGGGCATTTTAGTCATTAATTATTTGAAGTGACAAAATTACAAACTAATGAAGTTTGGAGTGGTATTTTTACAATTTCAAATTTTAGAATAGCATTTTTATAAGATTTTGGAATGACAAATAACTAAATTTCACTTAATCTTAATATTTTCAGTTCAAATAAACTTTATAAAAAGTATATTGATGATGACAATAACAAATATTTATATCAGATCACGAATAAAAAAAATTAAATTCCAATACTTGAAGTATCTAAATTAGCGCGTGAATGCCAGCGACTAAATGTGTTACCAGATTCGGATAATTAATTTATTTGTGTAAACATCCAATTGGATGCTGAAAAATTGGAATTTAAATACTTTACGTAAATATAGAATGTCCCTTTCACATTAACTTGAAACGCGGTTTAAGAGAGCTTCCATATTCTGTCAAACTAATTAACAAATCTTAATTTTTTCCAGCACTCACATGTCCGAATTTTTTATTAATATCATTTCTTTAAAAAAAAAAAAAACCCTCTGAATTTGGGGAATTCCAAAAATAATTGGACCACCAATTCAATCTGCGGCTCTATTTTTGGAGAAGTAAATATTGAATTGGATTCCTCCAAAAAACTTAAATATCGGTATATTACAATGTACTTTTGGGTTTTTAGGGGGGGTCCAATTCAATCTGCGGCTCTTCAAAAATGAAATCATAGATTGAATTGACAGCCCGAGTACTTTTAGAATTTTCCAAAAAACGTGATTTTTTAGTTTTTTTTCAGAATATAATATAAATAAAAATTTCGGTCAGATCCATTGATCCAACCATTATTCAACGGCCGCCTGTGCATGTCATTGGCACCCTAAATAAGTCTTTACAATAAATAAAATATATATAACATGACGTTCAGCTATTATAGTTACAAGTTATAGCAATTTTTTTATTATAGTTTCACGTTTGGGTCTGAAAAAGTTAATAGTACAGCTATATCTAAAAATTTAAAATACTGATTATAATTATTTCGAAACCGTTATATTGTTTCAGGAATTTTTCAATCTTCATGCGAATTGAGTTTTTTTTTTTTTAATCTGGCTGCAATAAAATAACGAGACTAAATTATATTTAGCCTTAAATTTACAAGTTGCAATTGTCGACAAAACTAATTAAATATTGTTGAATATGTGTTAATCCGAAAAAAGTCAAACTGAAAATTATTTAGAATAACAGTATTAATTTTAAGAAGAATTAGAACATATTATTTTGTGTTTTCAGTGTTGAAGAGAACTATGTTGGATCATTAATTTAATATCGAACTAATATATAAAATAATTATGTATTGTATATTGTACGAGAGAATGTATAAATTACCCTTCATTTTCAAACCAACAAACAAAATACCCCTCTTCATAAATTATTAACAAAATGTCCTTGTGAGCTCCACTTTCTCTTCCATTTTCTCTCTCTCTCACTTCTCCCCATTTACTCTCCATCATTTTTTATTTAAAATAAAGGGTTATACAACATATCAACAAATATAAAACACATTTCATTGTTGCATAATATGTTGTGTTTTATTTAAGAAACCAATCTCTTTATGCAATTTTTTATTTCAAATGGAAGATTATACAATAGATCATAAAATATAAAACGCATCAAGATTGGTTTATTATTTAATGTTAGTGATTAAATTGCTTTCAATGTAAAACTTGTAATAAAATTATTTATTATTATGTTATTAATATTTTCTACTAGATCCATGAAATATGTAGCAAATATTATTTTCTTAATATTTTGTACTTTATCCATAAAGTTTGTAGGATGTATCAGATATTTATTAATTTTTTTGTTGTTGATTAAATTGCATTGAGATTGTTTCATGAAGTGTTAAATTAGCTCCATGACATGAATTAAAATGAATGACACCCCCATACATTATTTGTACCAGTTTGAAATGTGCAGTAGGAAAAAAAAAATTTTACCAGAAATGACAATTGAAATTTAAATAGTTGAATTTAACATAACAACAGTAGTTAAAATGATGATTAAAAACATTATAAATAACGATACAAAATGCATCTGTTCCTGCTCTGTACGCAAGCTTGAAAAATGATATAACAAAAATAATAAACTAATCTTGATGCAATGAAGTACAAAATATTTGTGACAAAAAATTCATATTTGCTACAAAAATAATAAACTAATTTAACACATCATGAAACAATCTCAATGTAATTTAACAACAACAAAAAATAATAATAAATATCTTCTATATCCTACAAACTTTATCGATAAAGTACAAAATATTAAGAAAATAATATTTGCTACAGACTTCATGAATCTAGTAGAAAATATTAATAACATAATAATAAATAATTTTATTATAATTTTTAAATTGAAAGCAATTTAATGACAAACATTAAATAATAAACCAATCTTAATGCATTTTATATTTTATGATATGTGGTATAATCTTCCATTTGAAATAAAAAAATTGCATCAAGAGATTGGTTTATTAAATAAAACACGACAAATTATGCAACAAGAAAATGTGTTTATATTTGTTGATATATTGCATAATCCTCCATTTTAAATAAAAAAATGATGGAGAGTAAATGAAAAGAAGTAAGAGAGAGAGAAAAGAGAAGAGAAAGTGGAGCCCACAAGAGCATTTTGTTAATAATTTATGAAGAGGGGTATTTTGTTTGTTGGTTTGAAAATGAAAGGCAATTTGTATATTCTCCCATATTGTACATTTTATGCTCAATTAAAAGTGATTATGTGCAGTTTATAATTTATTGAGTATTAATGTGTTATATTGGATGTAGACCTTTCATGTGTAGACTTTAAAAGGTAATATTCACTATAATGATATGATAAATTGAATAATTATCATAATTGGACAGTCAATATATTTTTTGGGTTGTATATAAATATTTGGCCCCAATAATATAAGGCATCCTGAATTCGCTTTTTCTTATTCTATTACAAAAGAGTGTGAGAGAACTTTAGAGAAAACAAAACAAAGAAGACTATCTAAAAGACCTTGTTATTTTGGAAGAACTAAATTGGTGGCACTTTCACGCACAAGACAATTATAAATTAAAGTACGCTTCCGCACCTCAATTTATATTCAACACAGACGGACATGTGGCAGCTAACAATGGTATTCGTTGGTTCCAACAAATTAAGACTAAAAACTTTAAAGTTTCTACTTAGTTTCTGATACTTTAAATTAAATATTAATTACCAACACCTATGATGTTTTAGTACCTTTGTGATTTAGGTGATTTTAGTAATTTTAAAGATATTTTGTATTTGCGTTTTACGTATGATATATACTTGCCGTTTTCTTGAAGTTGAAAAAGTTTAAAAACTTTCAGAGTTTTCCTAAACTAAGAATTTATTTAGAAAATAGCGAAATTATGCTTTGAATATTTCTGATGCAAATATGAAATGTTAGCTAATATAATAGATCACAAAAATGTCACTTGTTATTTTTTCTGACGGCCGAGATGTATTAACTCAAGAGGATAAGGATTTGTTTATTGGCTGTTCGTTTTAAAAAAGACAACTAAAGTGAGAAGAATTGATAGGTTTAGAATAAAGTTTCTATGATATGCTGGTGATTATGGATATGATTTTGTTTGTTAAGTAATGGTGAAGGTATAATATAAATATGAAGAGAGAAGCAACTTAGATCCTCTTCCTTCAGGAAGAGTATTGTTAGGGACAAAGATAAAATATATTTTGGCTTGAATCAAGTAGTTAATTAGGAATGGTAGTGATACTAACCAGCTGGTGAATGCTCTTTTATTAGGGTTTTAATCATAGGTGAAGTCAGATTTTTTTTAAATGTTTGATAGAGACTATCAAAATTAAAGACTTCCAAAGTATTGAGATTAAACGTAAATGTGATCAATTATATGAAAAAAAAAATTCTGAGAATGAGAATCAATTTTAGGGTATTCATCATATTTTATTCTAAATTATATAAAAAATCATATATGAATAAATAAATTGAAGGTAATTGACCATCATTAATTGTGCATAGGTCCACCCTTGATTTTAACTGAAAATAAATCTATTGTTATTCCTTGGAAATAACAAGAACATGCTATTTCGATCCCAACCGTTCAAACTTTGTCATGTGTGAATTTCAATGAAGTTTTTATGCACTCCTGGTAGTTGCTATCTGGCTCTTAAAAAAAAAATATGCACGAATCTCAACGATAATAACTACCAATTGAAATCGGAATAACAGGTTCATGTTATTCTCAAAAATTAACAGCAGGGAGGTCCCTCTGCAGGGGCATCTCCCAGGTTGAAAAAAAAAATCGGAGCGCAAACCCTAGATCTACCCAGCCGCCTCTTCCTCCGGCCCCACCTCTCCCCTCTCTATCGTCTCTACCTTTTCGAATGAAGAGGAGAATGAGTAAGAGGGGATGGAGCCAAGCCAACCGGAGCTCGGAGGCGACAGATGCCAAAGCTCTAGCAACAGAGCTCAGAGGTGGCTGAGGTGAAACCTCGTTGCTAGGGGGGTTGCTAGTGAGGTTTACTTGTGAGAGGGACAGAGTCGTGTTGAGGCGCCGAAAGCCTAGCAGCTAAGGGCGGAGGCCGGTTGAAGGGTTGCTTGCAAGAGGGGTGGAGGCGGTTGAGACGCTGAAATCCTACTAGCGAGGTAAAACCCTCGGGCCGGAGCTCAGAGCCGGCTGAGGTGAAACCTTAGTAGCGAAAGGGGCAAGGTGGCTGAGGTGACAGTGAGGGTTGCTTGTAAGAGGGGTGGAGGCGGGGGAGGCAGCGAGAGTTGCTTGCAAGAGAGGTGCCGTGGGCTTCTCTATTCTCTTTGACACATATTGAGGGTTAATGCGTGCAGCGAGGGTTAGAGCAAAATCCTAGATTAAAGACATTGCTGAGACGAGGCGAGTAGGCGAGTATGAATGACATCTGCTGATTTGAGATTTAGTTTATATTAGATTGTAATTAAATTACTGTTTCAATCTATATGAGAAGCTAGAAAGTAACGTAAATAATTCTGTAAAAAAATTTTATCAATGAAAAATGTGAGATGTCACTTGCCAACTCACCTTCAAAAAACAAAAAATAACAGCAGATTTATTTCCATTTTAACTACCCTAAAGAAGGGTGCGCCCCTGGGTATATTTGCTCAGCTGGAATGGACAGCTTTTCAAGTCAATTTATACATTTCACAGTAAGGACCTCCATTTCTGATCAAATTATTTGGAGATGGGTAGCTAAAGACTATTTTAGGATCCATTCTTAGAACAGTTGGTTTCAATTTGAGAATATATAAAGCCGTGCAGCTTATGCCATTCTTTGAAAGCTTACGTACCACTTAAAATTAAAGTATTTTGTGGCTTAGTAAATTATTCTTGTTTAGATAATGAGAACGCATATCACTTATTTGTTTAATATTCATCTCCACATTACATTTGTCAATTTTAATAATTTTATTTCTACAGTGATATAATTTTATTTTTACAGTGGTAATAAAAATGCTACAAGATGAGTGTTTATCATACTCTTTAGTTATTCTCTAAAAGTGAGTGTATTATTTCAAGATAAATACTTCCTTCAAAACAGATCCCTACCGTCACAACAGGAGTTCGACTCAACTGAAATTAATATAAACTATTCATTATTTTAAATTGCACCTCAGGTACCGGGGGGACATGCACACGGGAATTTTTTTCATAAACCATAATTAAAAAAAAAAAAGAATTCTTAGGAACTGATATGATTAATTTTTTTTTTCAAAAATCATAAGAACCGTGGGAATGCCACGGTCTATGATTATTATTTTTTTCAGACCGTGTGGTCCTCACGGTCTTGCAAATTTTTTTTTTTTAATTTCTCCACACTTGCACAAAAATTACCACAGAAAATCTGAAATGGAAATCAAGACCTTAGGAAGCTAACGGTCTTAACAAATTGAATTCTCAAGACCATGGCAAGGTAACGGTCCACCCAAATTAAACTCAAGACCGTGGGGTTCCCACAGTTCGGCCTCCATTTTTTTTTTTATACCGTGACTCTTACTTCTTCCTGATACAATGAGTACATCTATTCCCCATTTTTTTCATCTTTGCTGTTCTTTCTTTCTTATTTGCTTCATCTAAATTTTTTTTTTTCACTCTCATAATTAGATTGATTTTTATTTTAATTACATAAGTTTGTATATTTTTTAAAGAGGAACAAAAAGAGCTTCAGATCTACAAATTTCGTTAGGTATGTGTTTAATTCTTTTATTTTTGATAAATAATCTGCAATTATGAATAAATGATTAGAATACATTGTTTATGTAGTATAAATAATTTATGTAGTAATTGTAGTATAAATAAATGGTTTATGTATAAATTTTTCTTTTTGTAGTATAAATAGTTTATATGTAATTTATTTGCTTTCATCTAAAGATTGTAGTAATTTTTTTTTTTCAACGACAATCAAATTTTAAGTTGTAAAATTGAAAATGATATCGATTATTGATTGTGAATTTTTTTTGTTCAGATAATGTCTTGAGTGATAATAAATGTTTATTGATTATTTACATTCTAATTTGATCCTCCATTTCAGTCATATCATCTTCCCCGACAGCTGAGCCACCAAGGTCAAAGTTTGTTTCTGAGCTAGAGTTTGAAAACATTTAATATCACTCGAGACATTATCTGAACAATAAAAATTCACAATCGATAATCGATATCATTTTCAATTTTACAACCTAAAATATGATCGTCATTGAAAAAAAAAAAAACTTACTACAATCTTTAGATGAAAGCAAATAAATTACACATAAATTATTTATACTACAAAAAGAAAAAATTATACTTAAACCATTTATTTATAATACAATTACTACATAAACCATTTATACTACATAAACAATCTATTCTACTCATTTATTCATAATTGCGGATTATTTATCAAAAATAAAAGAATTAAACACATACCTAACGAAATTTGTAGATTTGAAGCTCTTTTTGTTCCTCTCTCAAAAATATACAAACTTATGTAATTAAAAAAAAATTACTCTAATTATGAGAGTACAAAAAAAAAAATTAGCTGATGGAAGGAAGAAAGAAATAAGAGGGAAGGAAAAAATGGAGAAGAGACGCATGAGGAAGAAGGCTCTCACGGTCTCAGGTAGGAAAAAAATAAAATAAAGGCCGGACCGTGTGCACCCCACGGTCTTGAGAATTCAATTTGTTAAGACCGTTAGCTTTCCAAGATCTTGAATTCCATTTCAGATTTTTTTTATGGCAATTTTCGTGCAAGTGTGGAGAAATCAAAAAAAAAAATTGCAAGACCGTGAGAACCACACGGTCTGGAAAAAAAAAATCACAGACTGTGACGTTCCCACAGTTCTTATGATTTTTGAAAAAAAAAATGTAATCATATTGGTTTTCTAAGAATCCTTTTTTTAATTATGGTTTATGAAAAAAATTCCGCACACGGACTCGATTATCCATCTATCAATCGCATCATGCATCTTGGTAAATAATCAAATTTGAAGAACTTGTCACTCTGTCGGTCTAAACAAACTAAAAGGAAGGATTGACCGTCGACGTAACTCGGAGGCAAGTCTCTTTCGATTCACGGCCAGTAGGTTTGGAAAATCGCCCACTAATCAAACTTGTTCAACTCTCAAATCCGCTAGGCTGAAACCCAAAGCCCAAAGCCCAAAAATGTTCTCTCTGACTCTCGTCGCTCTGACGCGCTCTCTCACTCTGTGTCCGCTCTCAACTCCGCTAGGCTAAAAAAAAAAAAAAAAATTCCGCTAGGCTAAACCTAATCGCTCTCCGACCTCTCAAGTCCTCTCGCCTCTGCCTGAAGTGAGTCGCTCTTCTCTCTCTCAAGTCGCTGAAGGTTGAAGGCAAAGGCGGACTCTCTCTCCTCTCCGCTGGCTCAGAAGAACGGTTACATTTTAAATTTAGCGTTAAATTCTGATTGGGGATTTGGTATCCATTAAATTAGCTATTTTCAGTACTCAACTATTAATCAATTTGGTTTATTTCTGTACTAATTAATTTGTTTCATACTTACCAAATAATTTGAATTGTAGTTTGGTTCTGTACTGTGCTACACTGATACCATTGCAAAAATTTGGCTGGCACTGTAATTTAGATTAGTAATTAAATGGTTGTAAATTTAAATATGCATTTTTTTTCGATTTTTGTATTATGTTGATTGTTATTTATTTAGTATCCGATTAGCAAATGGATTTGAACCCGAATTACCCCCTCCCCGGACAGAAATCCTGCATCAACCCTGAATTATCGGGGTATGCTATCTGAATTTTGTATATGATGATGGTATGGTTTATCTAGTCAAAACAGTAAATTGATTAAAACCAGTGTTTCCTACTGCGGGTCACAAGGAGACTATTGGGTGAAATTCTTTTGTTTTGTATTGTATGGTAATTGTTATTGTTTGCTTGAGTGGCACTTGGCCTGTTTACTTGTTTGCACCTGAGCCTGAAGGATCTTTTGTTTTTTTTTTTTTACAGAGAGAAGGATCTTTTGTTTCTTTCTCTGTTAGTAGCAGGAAATTAAGATGCATGTGGCTCGTTCTACAGCTCAATGCTCAGGTTCTCTTTACTTCTTTTATTTGTTTAAGAAACTTTTCAATTGGCTTAAAATTAATTTCATTGTAATCATATTTTTTTTGCTTTTGACTTGGACTGTACAATCAATTCTTTCCATGATAATTTATTTGAAGCATATTATTAATATATTGCTCTATTATTATAAATGAAATATTCACAATTGCTTGCACTGGTCGGTCTGACCAGTAGATTATATATCAGCTCCTTTTCAGTTTTGATAACATTTGTTTTATTCTTGCCTATTAACTTTTAGTTCATAACTCATTCTTGAATCCAACCATAGTTCGTAGAATTTTATTCCAAGTGCCCTGTCCATAAAAGATAAATCCAAAAAATTTGCATCATAATGGATAGACGTAAACCAGATGGTTTCAATACCAACATAGAGCAATGAGCATGTACGATTTGCATGGGGTGGGGTTGTAATTTATAAGATAAAAGTACAAGTAATTAAGCTGACTTGGACTTTATTTTTGCCATCTCTAAAGTATTTGAATAGATATTCTAATACGAGTATTCCTTTGTAGGTTTGATTTTCTTTAACAGATGTCAAACACGTACCCCTATTGGGAAAGTAAGCAAGGTCAAACTCCCATTGATTATGGTGCGTGATATTTCAATCTTATATTGTCCTTTAATGTACAATTTGTTTGCCCTTCTGTTCTAATCATTGCAATTAGGTCTCAGCACCAATCATTCGGCAAACATTTCCATTGACTAACTTGAAGGAGTGTGCAGCTACTGGCAGAGATGGCACTAAAAATGTTTATTATGATGACAAATTTGATCCTGATCCATTTTGGTCAAGTCTGATAAAAGAAATTTTATGGTAAAAAACGTGCTCATTCTTTTTATTTTGTTTTATGGCCCAACTAATGATTAACTAAGGCTTAACTACACAATCAATGTTTAATTGACGCATAAATGCACATTAAATGGCAATTGTGGTAAATTCTTACTTGAAATGTTTGTGAATTGTAGGTGCTTGAGAGATCTTTTTCAGTTTTTGGCTGAACAGCCTAGTCAATTGAAGTACATCGAATGGCCTAGCTTTCAAAGGACGGTATATGGATCCTTTACCTAACAAAAATGCCAAATTGAATTCACTTAGTAAACTTTAATTCCGCAACATTGAGTTGATAAAATTTTATTTATGACTGTATTATAATTTTTCACTTTTTTTTTTTTAACTTTATTTTCTGCAGTTAAAAACAGCTACACTAACACTTGTAATTGTGGTCTTCCTCATTGTTGCACTGTGCTCTGTTGACTCAGCCTTGTGCTATATTCTGGCTTGGTTTTCAAGAAAATCTGCATAGATCTATATCTAGGTAATATGTTGCATAAATTAGTTCATAAACCTAGGTTAGGCTAATTAAGCCGAGTTCCTGCAATGAGTTCCTGGACTCAAAACCAAATAATTAAGAAAATAAAACCAAGAATAAACTAGTGGTCAACTGGTGGTGTGTTGAAAAATACCAAGTTTTCTCTTAGCAGGTGCACTTTGGTGTTGCCAAGTATTGCAATATTGACTGATACTACGCTTGATGGTTACACTTTTTCGGTATTATGTTCACTGGTAACCTAAATATGTTGACTACACACGACAGTTGCCAAGTATTGCAATATTGACTGTACTGGGCAGCACACGTGTTGCAGTGGAGAGGATAAGTATCCATTTTGTATGACCCCATCACAATACCCATTTCAATAAATTGCACACAGCAATGCAAACTATGATAAGCTGTTAGATAACTTAGTAGCAAGTTACTAGCTGACAAATAAGCTGCTATAGCAAATAAAATCTTCTAAATTGGCCTAAAATATTGTCTAATATTGACAGTTGTACTGACAAGGAGCTTCGCTCTTGAGGTGAAGGTCAATAATTGTTCTCTATAGCCAAAGAAACATAGAAGAAAAGGCAGCCAACCCCTTATCCTTTCTTTGACTTTGTTACTAGCATGATATATTTTGTATAAATTTTGATATTAAACAAATAACCTTGTAGTGTGAAATTTTTTCCCTAGAAAACTTCTATTACATACTGTTTTGACTGTGCGCTTGAAATTCTTGAGATCTGATGGGCTCATTTATTGTTTTTCTCTTTTGGCAGACCTTTGCCTGAGCTTTCCCATGTCAGTAATAGCTTTCAACCAATTTTTAAAACGAGGATAATATCGCTCCATGCTACGTGGTGTTGCTTCTTCAAGTCGTTTGATTTTCTCAAGATGCGTGCAGTGCAAAGCATAATGATCAAGCAGCTAAGGCACAACACCAAGTGATGTGCTGGAAAGAAAGTCAACCACTTATATTTGACAATCTTGATAACACACCAAATAGTAGGTTAATTATAGATATATCTTTTATATTAAGTTGTAAATTGACCAATAGCACAGCTTTCAAAGTATAGATGGGATATCTATATATATATATATTTTTAATAACTGTTTCATCGGTTCTTATAAACGATAAATGAGTTTCTTATCAGCATAATCCATAGGATATTCAAAATTCAGCCGGTTTTGGAATATTGCAGTTTAACTCGAGTTTTTATTTTCTAATTACATCCACCATTTTTAATTTAACTTGAAAAAAAATTAAGAGTTTTAAGTGTTTATTTCGACTCAAACAGATGTTCTCAATTAATGTTCACTTTTGTAGAAACATGTGTGCATTTTATAAGGATTCAAATAATTTTTTTTTTATAATTGACGACAATTACCAGCAACATGTATATTAATTAAAAAAAAGTTTATTTACAAAGCCTAAAATTAATACAATGACCAACCTCACTATCTATATACAACAAGGTGTACATTGTAAAAACTACAATCTCTCAATCTAAAAAAATGCACACCTAGCTAAAAAAATTCACCCGCTAAACCTACTAAGAAGCTATTTCTTCATCTCTCAATTAATCTCTAAAGCAGTATCGTTAATGAGATGATGAACTGCTCTCCATTTATTGAAAAAATAGCCTCTTGTTTCTCTTTCTCCAGAGTGCTCATGCCCTGACTGTTCATATTGTTAGTATTTGATATATATTTTAGTCTAGAGAAGAGAGACAATATTATGAAATTTCTCTATTCAATCTATATTTTCTCTATTTCTCTCTTACTTCTTACAAGAGAATACAAGTATATTTATAGCCTTAGACATGACTCTTAAAATTTGTGTAGTAATTAAAACAAAACATAATTCAAAACAACTCAAAACAGAAAACAGTGCAGCACAGTAAATTCTGACCCTTAGGTACTAAAACTGTAATAACTTATTATAGTGGACTCCAAATGATTTGAAACTTGAACCATCAGAAACTAGACTCCAAGACACATCAAATTGACTTTTCATTTGCCCAGAATGATCTAGAATTGCCCTTTCAAATTATCATTTAAAACAACCTTAAATCTGTCCACTGTGCAGTCACGAATTTAATGACAAATTAAGTTTATTGACCAACACATATCACATTCTAATGGGACCTTTGTCATTGTGACATTGCTTGTCCGGTTTGAAGCCAAACCTATTGTATATCCTCCTCTCCTTACCGTGGGATGTTGTAATGCGCCATCAATCCCATTAAAATTTGACGGTGTATATGCAATCTCACATAATAATGAGTATGGCTAATATAACATCAGTGTCATTTCAATCTATATAACACCAACTCCAAACCTATCAAATCGAGTTCGAATAATGAATCCAAACCATTTAAACCGATCTACTTCATTAGTTGTGCATTTACATGTAAAACTTATAAGTATTTTAGTTTATTTGATATCAAGTCAAGCGGTCAAATGTTTGAGTTTATAAGTTAATTTTAATACATCCATTTTTCAATCTTTTTACCACTTGATTTGATACTAAAATAACTTGAAAATATAAAAAGTTTGCATGTGAACGCATCACTCATAAAGTAAATTAGTTTGAACGATTTGGATTCATTATTTGAACTCGATTTAATAGATTTCGGAGTTGATGTTATATAAATTGATATGACACTAATATTATATTAGTCATACTCCATAATAATATAATATGGTCTCTCATCTCTACCATGTTTGCCTCACATAAATGACAGTCTATCTGAATGACACATCCTATATATATAATAGGATCTGTTGGGTCAGGATTTTCCTATCCAACATCAACCGGATGAAAATCCTGACCTCTATCGGAACTTTAATTTTCCATATAATAATCTAAGTGGAAGATAAAAGTCCCCTATTTTACATTGCTTCATACACAGATGAGCATGAGAAATCCTCGAATGACATCCACCACTATTTTGTAACTCCTCCGACCTTTTCAACCGAGCATTTGAAAAAAGGTCGGAGTTTTCAGATCATTGAGAAAAAAATGAATCAAATAATGTGTTTATAGTGAACACTTAATCAAATAATATATCATGCACTATCAGGTGTTTGTATCCAGTATGCATAATATTTCAGGTCTTAATCCTTTCAAACGAAAGTTCTTTTAAACGGATTAAGACTATCTTAAACCTCCTCCTCTTGACTGAAATATTTAATCTTGTAATGTGCACTACTTGAAGTCTTGAACTTGCATTGTTGGCATTTCTAATGAGTACTTCGCAGTTATTCATGAACATATTTTTTTTCATTAATAAAAATATATATATATAAAAACTGAAGAAAACGAGGTCTCAATTGCATAGATATGGTTATACAAAAAAAAAAAAAAACGCCACTATATCAGTGCAATTAGTATCATAGTAACAATATATGTGAATAATTCGTGAATAATTTATGTTTTGTTCATTTTTTTGATGTTTCCGAACCAAACTTAGAATAAAAACGCATATAATACATTTTATTTGTGAATAAAACACGAGTCATGGATTATTCGCGAGAAAAACACCCAAAAAAAAATTTAGAAAATTATTATTATTTTTTGTTTTTTTGCTTCTTTATTGTACTGAATCATTTCCGAATTATATCCGAATCACGAACTTTGAACCCCGCCAAACCAAATCCAAACTACTTATTTGTCACTACAATCAGTAGTAGTGATATTGCTTCCCCACAAGGGGAAAAGGGTTTTGAGTCACGACTCCTCCATAAAAGCATAACATTTGAAAAATCAAAAGAAGAATAGCATATGAAAGAAAGAAAAAAAATCAAAAGGGGATGGACGTCGGGCAGAATCTAATTTCAAGTTTGAGAATAACAACTAATTCAATTTTTGGTTGACTTAATAAAATAGTGAGCTAACTCATATAAGACAAACAGAGAATAGTTAATTAGTATTATTCTTGCTTCATCCAAATATCAAATAGCTCAAAAGAATAGTATTATTCTCGAGTTAGTGCTATTCTTGCTCCATCCAAACGTACCCAACGTGTTCTGAAATTTAAAAGAAGAACATTTTAAGGATATAAACCGTTTTTTTTCTTTTTTAGTATTAAAAAATAAAGAATTAAATCCATAGCATTATTTTTTTCCCAAAATATTTAAAGTTTGCAAGGTCATAATGAACAAAGATTCATTGCTCATTGTTTACTGCAGCTCATAAACCGTAACTAATTATGAAGATCTTGTTAATTTTGAACATTTTGCAAAAAAGTGCTACAAATAATTTTTAATGCTCTAACGTTATGAATAAAAAAATTGGGAATAGAATAGATACATTAATTTAGAAAAAAAATAAAAAATCTCCCGTGACCGTGAGAAACAAAGGTGAAACATTAATTGCATACATTGGATCCCGCTCGAACCGAATCTATTTAGTGCTTTTGTATTAAACATCGAGATCTATTAGTCGTAGAATCTAAGAGCCAAAAAGGAGCCGTTGCTTTTGTCAAGATGAGAAGTGGACTGCACAATGGAAATACTGTGTGGCGAGTCATTTAATTCAGAAGTTACAAAATTTTGAAGTAGTTATAATCTCTGACTCTGGGTCCCAACAGATTTCGGGTCAAAACACAATTGTACACTTCCGTATTGACACGGGAGATCTGAACCAATTTTAAAACTAGAGACTGGAGATATTAATAATCTAGAAAGTCACACAGGAGCGGTTTCGAGTTCGGATCTCTAAAGTAACCCAATTTTTGCTTTTATATATGAACCGTTAGATTCGAATCGGACGGTCATTATATAAACTCAAAAATTGTGTTACTTTAGGGAATCAGGACTCAGTGGTTTCACAGTGTCAACTCGCTTTCTAAGAAGAGACTAGAGAGAGAGAGAGAGAGAGAGAGAGTAGCGAGTGAGATAAAAGAGAATCGGCGTTAAGGTTGGGATCTCTGCACACTTTATGGTACTTTTCTCTTTATTCTCTCTTCCAATTTTTCACTTTTCAACCCTTCTTCTCTTTCTGTTGGCTTCATCGAGAAGTTTGTCCTTTGTGTGTTGTCGCTGTCTACCAAGGGATTTTCATGGAGGTGTTATTCTTTTCAAATCTTGCTTTTCTTGCACGCTGATATGCGATTCTTGCTCGCTAAGGTTGGAGAATAGTAATATCTTTGATTTATTTTTAGGAGAAAAAGGAGGAAGAGGAAGGTGAGAAGGGTGTTAATGGCATCGTAGAAATGGATAATGGCGAAGTAATAGTTGAAACAGAGATAGATTTCAAACCGATTGAGCACCCGCCTGAGCCACCTGATGAAGATCTACCGATAAAATGCCCAATTCCTGATCCATTGTCTCTGATTGTAAGTGCTTCTATAATCCCTTCTTAATTTGGGAACTCTTTTCTTGTTTCAGCCGCTCTCCAATTTTTGAAAATATACTAAAGATATATTTTGGTAATTAGAAAAATGAACATTTCTTTGACAAATACTAGAAGAAAATGTAGTGCCGATCTACAGAAGGGTGGAGTAAATCGATACATGCAATAGTTTAGTTGTAAAATTGAATTTTAAGGTCTGTTGCAATCAGTGGTGTAAATAACGGTATGCGGTCGTTGGACTGATAGGGTACCGCCAATCGATTAATCAGGAATCATCGGCTATAATCGGAAATAATCAATCGATTAGTCAGAAAAATCTATAATGATTTGATCACCGCTAATGACTAATCGGCCAATTAATCGACCTAAATGGACGTTTTTTACAACACTGGTTGCAATAGCTTCTTACATATTTTTAAAACCGACCCCATTGAAGTATTAAACCCAAGTTCAATCTTTACAACTGAATATGCAAGTTAAATAAAGAACAAGGGGGTATAATGAGAGAAAATAAATATGCTGCAATCCCGAATCCAATGAACAATACCTTGAAATCTCTGCAATCTCGAATCCAGTTATTGAATTTTTTTCAAGAACACATCTCAAAACAGTTCGACGGTTGGATTCGAATTGTAGAGATTTCAAGATCACTGTTCATTGGTCTCAGATTACAGCAGATTCGGATCCATAACCGTAACTGTGTTTAGTAGTATAAGACCTGACCTTATGTAATTGGTATCAAGTAATGAAAGTGGTTGGCATAAATTGTAATTTCTTTATTTGTTTACTTAAGATTGATGAGGTGTTCGAAGAGCCATGCACAGATTCTTTGCAAACAATCGCAGATTTACTAGAACAAAAGGAACCAAGCACTGAGAAATCATCTGGTACAGATGACGAAATTGAGAAGCATCAGATCCCATTGCCAGAACATGCCACGCCAACTCATAAGAGCCCCCATCAAAAGTTTTTGCAAGTGTTTAATCAATGCAAAGAGTTGCATGCTTGAGAATTTGACAGCTTTCATGCAGAAAGTTGTTCTTTGTTATATTTTACCATTGTGGAGTTACGTTTCTTTTCATTGGGGATGTAAATAGAAGTCAGAAAAAATCTAAAGTTGAAAATATGATCATTGATTGTTTGTTGTCTTTGCTTGCTTGTTGCTCCAACTTGTCCATAATTTTACCCTTCTTTGAAATTTAAATCGCTAAATTGATTTGTTTTTCCATCTCAGCAATTAAATACTGTCAGAATTAACAAGATTTTTAATATAAATTTTCTGAACTACATTGAAGCTACAAAACTTACTGCTTATCCTTATATATCTATAAATAAAAGAAAAACTTAAAATAAAAGGGAGGAAAAATAGGGGAAAGGGGGGATTATTCGACAAGAGAAATACACAAAGCCACAAGCATTCCTAGCAGCAAGGATGTCAACTGTATTGCTGTGCTTTTAATTGTGGTTTTCCCTGCGTTCATCTCAGGAATCACTCCAGCAACTGCTATATAAATGAACCCGCCAGCTGTAAAACCCTAAAATAACAGAAACAGAAAAATAAAACAATAAGAAAACACTTTAATTGGTTCCTGAAAATGAAGTCCAAAACAAACCTTACCACTGTCATGCTCAAATTTAATAATGCAAATGTTAAGTATCCATAAATATTGAAAAAACATAGAACCACATGCTGGTAAAGATCACTACAATCTCACACTAATTGTACATTTATGCAGACCGGCTAACCCCGGACCCTAAGCCCTAACTCTACAAAGTCCTCATGCACATGTAAGTATTACGGAAATGACGCAATTTTACAAAAATTACCTCAATCAAAGATGAGTGCCCCGGATCTTTTCCTAACATCAGCGCCTGAAACGTATTATGAAAAAGAAGTGGCACTAAGAGCTGATATTGTCAGACTTATAAAAGAAATTTGCTCTTCTTTAGTGTTAATAAATTGAAGACCGAGCAACCTAATGTATGTTTGACTGATTCATGACAAGCAGAAAGAAAAAAAATAAAGGTAAGCCTAGGCATGGGTTTGGCCACCTGGGTTTGCCCATGTCTAGGTCCACCCTGAATTAGGTAACCATGCTGTAAAAGTCTAAGCTACATAATTCAGGTAAGAAAGAGGAGGCCCTTTGCAAAATATACCAAATGTAGGAAAATATTGTGTAATACGGTTGGTTTGTGCAAAAATTAAATTGCATTGGGTAAAATCTGCCAGAAAAAATGGGAGGACATTAAAGAAGAATACTATTAACTTACTAAAGCAGTTCCAGCTAATGCCACAAGTGCAGAGAGGAAGTTGAAAAAGAGAGCCTTGGTAACTGTAAACCCTGAGCGCACCAAGATCCCAAAATCACCAACCTACGTCACATTAGTACTCAAATCTATCAACAAGCAGAATTTTATAGTTTTGTTGTGCGATGATGCATTAGAAATATACAAAGAGTGCAAAAGAGCCTGTATATAATGTAGCAAATCCCGTTCAATATAAAGAACACATCATAGCGCCCCCTCTCTCTTTCCTCAAAAAAAAGGAACACATCATAGCAAAGTAAATGATAACTGACTCAGTTCTCTATTCAAACCCTATTTCAGCTGAATATAGAGATCATTATGTCAGAACAAACCTTTTACAATGAAGTCACAAATGGAACTGCTATGAGACATTATTTTGGTTATGGAGAATTACCACCTTTGTAAGGAAACAAAAGCTCCTCTTCTTTTCACTACCTTGACCAGATCAACTGTGACTCAGATCAAAACTATGACCTTTTCCCCCATTAAGTATCGTATCTATACCAAAATAATGAGAAATTAACAAAACATCTGGACAACAGTAATAAAACAGGGTGCTGGTCATAGGGTAATGACACCTGCTAGCAATAGCAGGCATAGAGATTGATAAAATTTAAACTTTAGAAATGTCATCAATGCAACTAGAAGTTACTTGAGCATCACGCAGCTTAGGTTATCTGATGGGTAGGGCCACAATGGCTTCAGCAAGTCGCACAGAGCCCATTATGACATTACTTCATAGATTCTTCTCTCACACTAAGTACCACAGAATACTTGATTGACGACCACCAAAATTTGACCAATTTCAACCCACTAATAACGACTCTACCATTTCATTTCCAAATATCTAAAGATCATAATTCTTAACAACAATCCTAATATCAACTATAGAAAAAAAAATACTAAAATGAAGATGGTCTTGAATAAAGAAACTATGAATGTGTCACTCAATCCTCTCAACCACCTTATGCCGTCTTAGTCAATCTCTCTACACTGCTGGTTATTATTCCTTTCTACTCTCAACTTACACTCTCATGCATGCTAAGCGCAATCGAGATCAGTTTGCTCTTGGATCGAATTTGAATAGAATTGTAGCGTGACACAAGCTGAGCGCTAAACATGCAACAGTACAAGTGCTATAGTTAATCCAATTTTTAACAATTAGCTTTGTAGTTTGACTATGAATGTTATTTTTTTACTTTAATAATTAATTATTCCAATGCTAAAGGCCGTCCACGCGTGCAATTTCTTCTCATTATTTTAACTACTCTTATATATCAGTGTAACCCTTATTTTTCTGATCATTTCAATTACTACCTTTTACACATTCTTCATTCTTTGGACATAAAAAACAATATTTCAGGGGAAAAAACTCTTAGATTCTGATCTGAGTCACAAATTGATTCTAAGTTGTCTGATACTAACAAGCAGACTACAGAGCAATCTTAATTCTCTTTCAGTACCCCATGGTATTTTAGATACAAGGTAGCAATGCATGCAGTAATTGTTCCATGATCTTCAATCAAGGCAAGTAAAATATGAAAATCGAGATGGACAATTAAAATCTTTGATTATGCAATGGAGATGATAAAATTAGCAAAAAGAAAATCCAACCTCTTGGGGAAGTTCATGAGCTAGAAGAAACAATGTTCTGGACCAACCACCAACTGAGCCGTGCAGTAAAAAAGCACTTCCCAGCGCCATCCCGTCGGTGAAATTGTGCTACATAAATCAATCACAAACATTATTTTTTGTGAATTTTGGTTACTCAAATAGAAGCATTTAACAAAAAGTCTTTTCTGAAATGAAGATATGTTCTGCCTTTTATTGTGGCATTATTGATTCTTAGAAATGCATGACCTAATTACAGGAATTGCAATGGGCAGCAGGCCAGGTTTCATGACAACCAAGCTTGACCCACCTTAGCAAAAATTTGGCCCGTGCCAGGTCTCTTTATATTCTTTGATTATTGCTTTTTTCCAAGTATGTTTTTACCCAAACAAAAGTAAACTGTCAATATTCTTTATTTTACACAATTACTACCTACTAAGAAAATATAGAGAACACACTTCTTTGAAAACAAAAGAAATATTACTCTTGCTACTTAAGTTTATAATAATACTATAATATACAATAGGAAGGACCAGAACAGGATTCTGGAGGGTATGCCCTGACCCAGACTGACAGGAATCAGATGTGGCCAGATTGCCTGTGATAAAGGCAGGCTTGGCCTGGGTGGCCCAGATTGAAATTGATGTCCTTACTAAACATGGGATCTCATTTATAATGTGCATCCAGTACAAAGTTTTCATTAAAACATGTTATATTGCCAGTCAGGAACCTGAACTAGACTTCTAAAGGGGTCTTCATTCTTCAATAATGGGCTTCATTAGAAAGCATTTCATTATATAGTTCAGTTACACTTTTAACAACCTCATTCAACCTAAACTAATAAAACAAAGCAACATAACTGGATACAAAAAGGCAGTTAAATGGATTAAAATCCAGTTGCACAGATTTTTATTCATAAGCATATATATCGCAAGACATTTTCATAAAAAAAACGCTGCAGTGAAATTAATTATTGAAACCAAGAAACTTACGACACCATCAGAAAAGAGATTCAGGTAGCCAAAAACAAGGCTTGAAGATGAAGTCTCCTCTTTTTCTATTTGAGTTGATTTATTTGAGGATATATCATTGGTAGTGTTCACTGTTTCCAATGTCGAACTATTAGATTTTGCTCCAGAAGAGCCTCTCTGTTCAAATCAACAAATATTATTAGGTTTTGCACCAGATGAGCCTTTATGTTCAAATTTGAATAAAAAACAAAAATACTAGGACAGGAGAAACATTCCAACAAAACAACCACAGAGTTATCTCAAGCATAATGCTTCTTTCACAACACCTTTCTTTTTCTTTTTTTGAATTTAGTCGGCAATTTGCCAGCTGGGCTTCTTTCACAACATCACTTGGTACAATTTAAGTAGAAGGCAACACCAGTATTTACAGTTGCAGAGTGGAACCATATCCTTGTCTTGTTCTCTGACTTGGCATTTTAATTTTCAATTGCACAACTGAGTGTTAATGAAGGCTTAAGAGGGACTTGAACATTAAATTGCTCAAAAAGGTTAGCCAGAGTACCCAATAGGAAGGTCCAGTTGTCAGTTAATACAATCAGAATTGCACTTCAATACCTTTTTATTGTCTTGTATAGCAGGTCCTTAGAGAAAAAACACAAGAAATTAAACAAAGTACTTTACGAAGGGCTTTCGACTTGGTCTTTTCCCCATCAGTCATTTGCTTTTCAGTTATTTCCTGGTTTGAATCCTCATTTGCATCACTGTGTTGCTTGTTAGGAAGATGGTGGTGGTGGTGGTGTGCATATCCAGAGTGGTGTTCATCAACATATCTAACCACCTTCTCAACTAGGAAAAATAGCACAACTCCAACTGCAATGACAAGATATTACTAGTAGGTTATAACCACACCACATCTTAGATATACTAAGCAATAAAGCGTAAATGATAAAATGAACTCACATAAGACAGATAGACCGTTAGATAGGTCTTCCAGGGAATGGGCATGGGAATGTTCATGAGCATGATCTTTATGGCTATGATCATCATGAACATGTGCATGTGAATGCCCTCCACCTGAAACAGAAAAAAGATTTAGTATCAGTAATGTCCCAGTACTAGAGTTTAAATTTTTATGTCACAGAGTTAGTATTAGTAACAATAATAATCTTAATTATTAGTTTAGACACTGTCTAATGCACTACAGGTATGGCCTTTGTTGGTACTCGGTACAGTATGGTACCCCTATTTCTTCGTTTGCAAAATTTGGCCACACCTTTTTTCAACCAAGAACAAAAATGTAGAAATGAATATTGATTATATATTAAAGCCTTTTTAAACCCTCTGAAATACAAGAAAGCACCAATATGATACTGGTACAACCAGTATCATGTCTACAGTAAGAAACTCGCTAAAATGTTAAATCATGGCTAGGTTAAATAATACCAAAAGCGTGTGGCAGTTGATGAAGAAAAGCATCTCCTAACATCGCTCCTGCCTACAACAATTGAAGTATTATCTTTGAAATATGAAATGATACAAGTACTGCATATACACAGGATGACCCCTGCCGATGCTACCTGCCAGATCATATTTGCCCTCCTTTCTACCTTGGGCTTTTACAAACAAAACCCAACATATTGCAAGTAACAGCCAAATGGTAGAATGATGTGATCATATTTTCCTCTCTTCTAATAGGCCACTTCAAAACACCCAAATTAAACTAAAATTAATCAATATTACTAAGATGCAAGTTTTGAGTTTGTCTGTGAAAGATATGTTCTGTCTATTATTGTGGCATTACTGATTCTTACAGATGCATGACCTAATAACAGGAATTGCAACGGAAATAAGCTGACAATTAATTTGTCATTTAAATAACTGAACTTTACATCAATAACCCTTGAAAAATTCAGCTTAGTTCTTCATATGAGAAATGTGGGATAATATATGCAAATCGGGTATGGTACCAGTGTAAGTCACAATCTTTGGCAAATTTTGTTCATCTTGTTCAAACTAGAACAATATAATTGAGCTTTGGTTGATAGTGGTTCGCTTTCACCAACCTTACCAAGTTTCAGCTAAAAGAAGGCTGTATTAAAGTCAAAGTAGGTTCTGAAACCATCCCTTTGAGTGTGTAATTTCTACAATGATTGAAATAAAGAAAACAGTAATAAGACTTACACCAAACACTGCAAGACAGTCTACTATGGCCTTTGAGGGCTTCCCTTGGGCTTCACCAAAAAGAGAAGAAAAAAAGTTTAATTTAAGTCCATATGAAAGAAAAATTACAAAAGCGCAGATACAAAAAGGTAATTGCACTAGAGCCAATAACACTAGTAAATTAACAATTACCAAATCAGACTTCAATTTTATATCATTAACCAGCTCAATGCATATTTGCAGTTGCATATTTGAAGCTTGACTTATATCTTAGATATTACATGAAAATTAACATTTAGAATAAAAATACAGAGTTGCAAGTTTTGTACTCACAAAAAATAACTGGGAGTAGGATGAGGCAGATCAGTGATGCCATACTTACAAGCAGCGAGCAACCCATTGCTTTCATCCATAAACCTTCAATACTAACAGATTAAGCAAAACAGTCCCAGACTTTTGACAAAAATTAATGCAATTTCTTTTTTGGAAGAAATTAGTCACCATAATTGAGGACCAATTAAGCATTAAACTAAAGACTAAAGATGTAGCTCCAGCCACAATCGAGACAAATAGAACAATCAAGTAGCAGACTAGCAATGCCTGTAGTACTGTACCACAGGATGTGTATCCATACATACTGATACTGGTAGCGTAGTAGTCCTTTATCTCGAGGAGACTGGACTGAATAAATTATTACTAGGTTTATAACATCTTCGGACTAACACGGTGGAAGGACCGCAAAGCCAAAATCTTTGCAATGGAAGAAGAAATACCTAGATGAGACATATCTTCTTCAATTCCATGATGATGGTGATGGTGCTCATGGTGTTGATGCGCATGCTCGTGCTCATGCCCGTGTTCATGATCACTGTCGAAATCACTGTCGAAGCCTTCCAGCGCCAGATCCAACTCCTCCGCTAGTTCTTCTGGAAGCTTCGGCACAGTCTGGATCTTCTCTTCCTTGTGGTGATGGTCATGGTCATGGTGGTGGTCGTGACCACATCCCGATGAGATTACAGTGGTGAAGAAGAGGGAGAAGAGAAGTAAGGAGAGTATACAATTGAGGGCCATTATGAGAAAAGGAGAAGAGGGAGGGTCTGACTTGTAAAAGTTTAAGAGGAAGAAGACCGTTTGCAAGTGCCTTCTATTGTGATGACGACGACTAGGATAAAGAAGAGGAGGATTATTCCCACTATTACACCGAAGGTTACCACATCCATTTATTTAGACATCCTTCTCTCTTCTTCCTCATTGGAAACGAGTTGATCCAGTGAAGTGTTACACCAGCTAAGAAAAAGAGAGAAATTGAAGAGGAAAGGAAGAATTTACATCACCTAAAGTAACTCAAATTTTGATTTTATATCTGGACTGTCAGATCTATTTCAGCACGAATATTAAGGATAATCCGTGCATTCCACATCGACCAGACTTCCCGGATCTGATCGGAATGTCCAGATCTAGAAACTCAAAATATGAGTTACTTCAGAGAATCAGGACTCGGGAAGAACAAGAAAGAGTAGAATGGTAAAAAGAAGGCAGAATTTCTCGGGTCCGCATTCCGTAAAGTAATCCAACTTTTGATTTTGAATCGAGCCCGTCCGATTCGAATCCGTCGATTGTGATTGCTTCGGGATTCGGATTCCTTACACAGAATACATGCGCTCCACCAACGATCCCGATCTAAAACCCAATTGAACAATTGGATTACTTTACTGGGTCTGAGCTCGAATTTCTCGAGAGACGAGTGAACAGCTTCAGATTCATAGCCCTTTTTGTTGGGCCGCTACCTTAAACGTAAAAAGAGGATTGTGAATTTGTCTAATTCGGTTCGATAAAAAATTTAAAAAACTGATTCAAAATAATTATTTTTAAATTATATTTTTTATTCAAACTAGAATGAAATAGAAGAGTGAGGGATTGGTACTATTCATAGCGCGGATTGGTCCATACTGTTGATCAATATCTTTATATTTAAATCTAAAAAGTCATATGAACGTGTAACTGTAAATCAAATATTATTCGTAGCGCGGATTGGTCCGTTCATATGACTTTCAATATGACTTTCATATAAACATGTACATGTAAATCAAATATTATTTTTTCAAATAGGTAGAAAATTACTCAAGTGATTCATATCATTTTTTATAAAAATTCTAGACTATTCAGGAGTTGTGACTTGTCACCGATCTACAAAAATAGTAAAAGAATATAAAAAATATATAATTTACCCACGGTATGCATGGTACCACAATACTTTGTTTGGATGGAGAGTAGAGGAAGGAAAGAGAGGTGATTAATAGAAAAGAAAGAAAGATTAATATATTTAATCTTTTTGTTTTATTTTTTGTTTGGTTGATTAAAATTTAGAAGGTTAATGAAAAATTCAATAGTTGTTATAGGTTTATAACAAAAAAAAATTGAATAAGAATTATATATGTAAGATGGTGGTGGCACCTCCACCAGCAAAATGATTCCTTATGGCGGTTCTGGGCATCAAGATTGAGAGCACATGTAAATAGAGAACTGAGAGAAGGGGCCTGACAGTTTGGTTGAGAAGCAGGTCTTTTTTTTGGGCTCAATTACTCAATTTAAAAGGATTGTTTCACTCAAGCACTCGATGAAATATAGGAGATGGCAACTCAATTTCCTTCTGGTATGACACTTGGCAAGATGAACCGTTGCGACGATATGGTGATGGGTTGCCTCAGCCTCCACAACCCAATATTTCCTTATCCCGAGTTCTGACAAGGATTTCAGTTTTGTTACCAAATGATCCTATCTCAGAACCTCCGATCCTTTCTTCAGTTGGGGATGTGCTTATGTGGAATTTGGAGCCTTCAGGGGTATATGCTTCTAAATCGATTTATAGAATGCTTATTTCGATTGGTAGAGTTAAGTGGAATTTCAATAAACTATGGACTGCCAAGTGCCCGAGCTCCTTCATGTTCCTTGTTCTGAATGGTAGAATACTCACACAAGATATACTGAAACGGAGACATATACAATGCCAATTAGGCTGTGTCATGTGTACGGGCTATAGATTGAAGACTGCCCTACATCTCTTGTTCAAATGCCGCTATGCAATGAAGGTTTGGAGGTTGGTATCGGCAAAGTTAGGGATTAATCTAATCCAACAAGGCACAACAATCCAACACATATAGATATCATCAGTGCAAGCATTTAGAACCAACACCCCAATTCGCAGTGGATTAACTGAGAAAATTTGGATCTCATGGTTTGTATGTATGACTTGGGCAATTTGGAAACAACGTAACGAAAGAATTTTCAGAGGATCCTCTCTTCCTCTAGAGATTCTAGTGAACAGGGTTATTAATGAGTGTAAACTTTGGTTGAGATTCTGTTAACTATCAATGTTTTTTCATTACTGGTAAAGTGTAGTTTAATGAGTGTGAGGTGCAGGGATACTTGCTGCTCTATGTTCTTGTAAGATGTACATTGTATGAGTGCCTTTGTGCATTTTGTTTAATGCAGCAACACCTGACAGCTTCTGTCATGGTATTTCAAAAAAAAAGAATTATATATGTAAGATATCGGATTGGACATTTGTGTAATTTTTTCTAAAACTATTTTTAACAAAATGTTTTACCATACGTTACATTCCAAATTGGAATGTAAATCAATTATATTAATTATAATCATGCAAGGTTAAACATTTCATCTCTTGTACCTTTCACTTCCGACATAATTTTGTCAACCAAACACAATTTGAGAAAAAAAATAATAAATCTTTCCATTCCCTCCCTCTACTCTCCATCCAAACAAGGTGTAAGTCTCACGTAAAATATAATACTATTTGTAGAATTAATTCTCTAGTTAAGTGATCAATCAAATCGACACTAAGTAAGTTGATAATACAATTAATTAAGAACTTTAAGTTTCCGAAAAAATATATAAATTTCGCATTGAATTTAACTTGTAAATAATTATGCAACCTAACTCGGTAAAAAAATCTTTTCTTTTTCCAAAATAGTGGCAACCAGTGCCAGAGGCCCAGCCACATGTGAAATACACAAAATACAGATTTTTTTTTTAAATAGTATCAAATTTAAATATTTCAACGAAATAAGTACATTGGATTTGATTTTTATGAAAAATAACTTTATCAATCATGTGGATTGGTGGAGTCAGAATTTTTTTTGCTCCATCGCACTTGCTACTGGTATATTAAATTGAATCAGTAAAGGTGTTTTTCATAAAAATCAAATTTAGTATACTTATTTCATTGAAATATGTAAATTTGATTATATTCATGAAAACAAAAATCCAAAATATCGTGAGATAAGTTATCCCTTTCCCAACCCAACCCCAAGAAGGCCTAGATTCAAAACCCAATTGAGAAATAGCTAATCAATGCCCAGAACGGTACTAAATCCCCATCCATCTCTGGGAAACTTTACTGACAAAAAGAATTTGCAATTTCTACTTCAGCAACACTTTTCCAATGGAGTGTTCCAATAATTGGTACCAAGCAACAAAATAAAATAAATAAGTTTCATTGTTGCATGCAAACAGGTAAACCATGTTACAAGACAGGTTGGTTCTGTGTAACTTTGGATCAACCCATTATACCTTTCTTCTTGGACATTTTTATACGATCAAACGTTCCTATAAATGTTACACCCTTGGAAGGAAGTGACCTGTTGCCCATGTTTTTCTACTTTTCTTTGCTTCTTTTTTCTCCATTAGGTATTGATACATCTTACCACAAGCATTCTATACCGTATTTCTATTGTACTGAGAATCACACCCTTTGTTAAGGCAAGGAACTGAATACTGAGAATCACAAGTTCAAATTTACTATTGAAAGTGAATGGATTTAAACCACACAAACAGAATTGAACCATATAGCACGTCTAACATGCTAACAAAATAATAGATCAGAAGCATAACATGACAAGGAAATACATCAGATGTTGATGGAAGCACTAAAATTTAACATACAAAACATCAGAGACTACAATTAAACAAAAAGCACAAATTGTTAAGATTACCAATCGCAATCAGTTTACAAGAGATAAAAATGATAGGTTAACTACTGCTAGTTAGTCATCTATCCCTCTATTACATGTCAAAACTACTTTCAATCAATAATCTGAAATATTAATAAACATACCTCACTAATTTAAATTATACAGCAAACTAGTTATAATGTACATGCACACTAGCAATCTTCAATCAACATCATATACTCCCTAAACTTGAGCAGAGTAATGTTATCCTGTCAATACGAAAAAGGTTTAAACTTGTCTTCACAAAAGATATATTTGTAATTGAGGAAAATAATTTTTTTCAAATGAAAAAAAAATGATATGCGGAGGTACATACTATCAAGCATCATCATAGCATTAGATTACGTTGCAATGGGGATTCAGGTTCCGACCCACTAACCGAAGTAAAAGTCGAAACTGAATCATCCTTGGATATGGCAACAAAGTTCAAAGGGGCTGTTGACAGCCTTCTCATCTCCTTGTTGAAGCTGTTGTACCGGCCAGAGTGGGATCGAGGTGTCATCAACTCAGGTGTGGCCCCACCATAGAAGGATTGCCGCCGAGGGCTTGGGGTCATGAACCCGTTACCATTACCCTGATGGGGCCCACTAGCACGCCTGTTGAAGCTATTGCTCCTTTTGGGGTTCGGTTTGGAGCCAAACATGAGCTCCTTCTCTGTTTGCAGCATGCTTTGCAATTTCTTTTGATCCTGAAGCGGTAAAGAATTAGCTTTATTTTACAAAGGCATAATTTTGTTGAATGAGAAGGGACAGTTAAAGTGCTGAGCTACTGGTTAGAAAAGGGATTTGGTACCCTGAAGCGGCGCTTTTCCTCCTCTTTTTCTTGTCGGCCAAGTTTGTATTCCTCCAAAAGACACACCAGTCGCACCTGGGAAATTGTATATATGAAGTCTCGGTTAACTTTTCACATATTGTGTGAATAAAGATAACAGAAAGGCATACTGGCATAACAGAAAGGCATACTGGCATAACAGAAAGGTGCACATACCCCATCATACATGAATGGCGTGTTCTTCTCATCCTCCCATGCAAATGTCCTGCCTATAAGGTTGTCCACCATGCCTGCTCAAATGTCATCAGATTCATCATTATATTGATGAGACTTGGATAGCATATACCAGTACTGACACCATACTGGTATGAAATTGGCAGTTTCAGCTGATATTTAAGGTAATTTAAAGGATTGTCCAGGTTGACCAGTGCTGTTGCGTAATTAGCAAGGAAGGCAGCATATAATGTGAACTTTATACCTGGAATTTTGGTGACGAGTATGCGTGCTTTCTCTGCCCGTCTTAGATTGAGGTGAGATCCTCTGCCTGCACTATATCGGTTGTCGTCCTAGAAGTAAAGAACATATGTTGAATCTTTCAAATGAAGCATAGTATTGAATTCAGACTTACATAGACTTTATATCAGGTTTCTGTTTTAGGTTACAGATCAGGTCGACTTTGATGTGTTCATGTCATAGGATCTGAAAGCCCAATTTAAGTAGTCTGTTTTGGTTTGTCAGGTCAAAGAGTTTAAGTTACATAGTCAACTTATTATATTTCAAGCCAGGTGAGATTTTGGCAGGTTATTTGGGGCCGGATAGATGATATTTTGGCAGCTCCCCCAGTCCACTCTCCAGTATTTCATAGCAAGTGTTTCTAGGTCAATGGACCAGGTTTGAATTTTGATTTCTTAACCCACCTCTCAGGTCAGAGCAACAGAACAACATCCAGTTCTTGATTTATAGTTCCTTTCTTAAGAAAAGGCTTACAGATAATTGCCATATCTTTCTTAATATGTAAAATCAATAAAACAATAATGTAATGCTCATCCATTAAAGAGATGACCCGCCCCGATCCAAATATATAGGTTATCATGTTCAACGCAAATCCACTTCCCTTCCTTGGGAGACCAAATAAAAAAAAAGTTGTTTACCTTGTTATACTCATCAAGCCAGGTTTCTTCGTCACAAGCCGCTAGCCATTTGTTGATCCGGTCCATTATATCTTTTCGGCTCATTGATTCCTCTTTTGCTTTCATAATATGTGCCTCGAGATTTGCTAACAGCTCTGATGGATCTACAAGGCCTGTTGCATGTCAACCAATAGTATTATCAATAACTAAACCAGAACAATTTGATATATCTGATATATCCCCTGAAAAGGAGAAGATAAATTTTCCCAGCCTCAAAAGCAGTTGTGAGATTTTCTGCATTAAATTATCAACCAAAATATCAAAATCACCACATTATGTTCTGTACTATTAGAACTCGGGTAGATTTTTAAAGACATTCTTTGCTGGTATACCCAGGCCCGGCATCTTCATAAAGTATTTCATATTATTTTCACTAATATATTCCAAAATGCATCAGGTATTTGCTGATAACTTTTGCAGCTACTACTTAAAATATTCTTTTGAAGAAGAATTCACTAAGTAGCCTTTTTATTACTAAATTAATACCAATATACAACCCAAAAAGTCAAGGACTTGAATAGTAAAATTAAATCTGTAGGTATAACTGCATAACTACAGAAATACAAAAATAATGCCCTTAAATTAAAAATCTGTCGTATACCTTAGACAACAGCCAAACATTGGAAACAACTAGCTGCTTTAGATCAAATTAGAACATATAAATCTGAAATAAATGGGTTGGAATCCACTGGCAATTCGGGTAACACTTTATCAAATTAAGGCAAAAAAATTCAAATATCGAAAATATTTATCAACATATTGTTAGCCTTATAGATTGGTTGTGTATCAACTTTCATGCAAGTTGAATGTCATTTGATATTATAAAATGAATTAAATATGAATTGTTGCAAGTTTCAAGTCATTTGATGAATGGTGAAACTTGCTTCAAAGTCATTATTTTTCATGTATATGATGTGAATAATGTATAGATTTCATTGCAGTGAATTTCAAAATTATAAATTATTTTTTTACAGTCGTGGAGATTGCCAGCTTAATACGTAGTCAATGGATACTAACCCTAAAATGGGGCATGCTGATACAGTTCTACAACCACAAATGCAAAATATTAAGTTCTCACAATGGCATGTTAATTGCCCTAAAGAAAAGGTGCTCAAAAGTCAAAACTAGAATTAAGATTACCAGAATCTATCAAGGCATTGGTTTTCTCAGGGGCTGTGCTGGAGTCAGGCTCTATATGTGCTGCCTTACAAATTTCTTCCAATTCTACCCTTCGCTTCATCACAAGCTCTTTCATTCGACTTGCTTTTTGTTTTGTCAGCCTCTCCACCTCCACCTCAGCCTAAGTCCAAATTAACAGAACATCCATGTATACATTAATACTGGACCTACCAATAAGTAATTTTACCCGACATTCCTCCGATCTTTTCAGATCTTCTCGTCTAGGTCCCCCATTGTTTCTTGCTGCTGTATAGCATTTCAATACTTGTTCCATGGTCCCAAAAACAAGAATGGGAAAGTATAGCATTCAATATTTTAATGAATTACGCTCATAATAAATTGCTTTTATAGTGGCACATATGACACGTTGAGATCTGTACCATTTACAAGGACAACAATGAAATTGCTCCTGCATAAAAGAAACCATTAAAGAAGGAAACCTGATCAAGTGTTTCCTGTGAAAGAGCCCCACTGAAAGTTATAGCATCCTCTGACGACTGTGCAATGCTTGTTAGTTTTGCGTAACGGCCCCTATCTTCTTGGGAGGTATCCATAAGCTTCCATAGTTTAAATAGCGCTTCTACCATTTCTCTCAGCTGCGCAAAGAAGATGCAATTTAAAATAATTATAGATTTACAAACCAGAAAGCTCCACAGAAAAAGGTACATGTAGGATTCATTGCCTTTTAAATGATAAAGTTCAGGACAAAGAAAACATCAAGGAGTGGAGATTGAATTGGTATCCCGTAACAGTTTCCTTGATAACAACATAAATAACTAAAATGGCTATACTCAGTTCTACTTTTAGGAAAATCAAGTGTGCCCCTGTTATCTGACATGAATGCCGAGCAAAATGAAATAAAATGTTGTGCATCTTATACACAGTGAGAACTTCTACAAATAAATCCCTCCAGAACCTCCTTTCTGCAAAACTTGTATAAAGAAAGGCAGAAAGTGATCCGAACATCTCTCCAACAACAATTTGAGAAATAGCAACATACAAAATATTGTTCATATTTTATGGTCGCACAAGTGAGGCTTCCAATTTTCAACAAGGTGTATGATAAGTTCAGGTTTGTAAAGGAAAACCCAAAAATTTCCAAAATAAAACAGTAATAAAATCAAGATAACCTTTTGAATTCTTTGTTTTCTTTCTTCTTTGAGCCTCAAAACCACATGAGAGAGGCCCTCAATAGTGCTATTGCTAATGTTTGTTGATTGGTTCGGACCACCACTTCGGTGTAAACTTGGGTGCACCTGATGCACCGTCTCCGTGAAGTCCACACCTAGAACTCCACAAAGGCAATGCACTTGGTTCACATACTCCAGCACCTTTTGAAGTCTATCTGACTGATTATACGAACAAAAAGTATGTAAGAAGCTGATGCTATATAGTAATAGCATATGATAATTTAGTTAAATAATGTTTCTGTACACGTGTGTACAGGCCAAAATTCCAGTCTGTAGTGGTGAAATATTGGTATATACCATGACACATATGATAACTATTTTTCCAATCCAAAAAATAAAGATACTAACAGGAAGCCAAGGAGTCAGAAACCACAATGAACAAACGAAAATTCTAAAATCACTTTAACAGGCTGGTGCAATAGTAGGTGGGTAAGAGAAACATTACCTTCAAAGCCCACAAACCAATGGAATTACAGTAAGAAATACCAGACAAAAGGTACAATATATGAACAATGAAAGTATATCTCACTACCTTCTCCTTTTGAAGCGCCTTGAGCTCTGCTTGGTATTCATTAAGCCTCCGTACCGAGAAATCCTGTTCATCATTTACGGTGCTTCCACTTACTGTGACTTGCTGGGAATCCAAAAGCTCAGATCTGATAGTCTCAATCTGAGAGCGAATTTCAGAGAATTGTCGGACTCTCTCCTCCCGCCTCAGCCTTAGCGTCTCCAAAAGAGGTGTCACATTAGCAATTTGATCCCTTAGCGGCTTTGCCATGTTCTTCTCTTTCTAAAAATGAAAATGAAGGGGCAGTCTGAACTTTAATGCATTCTACAAGATTTGTTGTGAAGATTGGACATGTTGTAATTGTGATAAAGGGGATTTTTAAGGTCAACATGGTTGTGGTAGGCAAGTATGAAATGATAATCTTCTGATTTCCTTGCATATTTTATATTTACTTGCTTTTGCTTGTTTATTTGTGAATAACCTAATAAGACCTGGTCATTGCACCAACCAGATACTGCTGGTTATCGTCTCTGCCAGAACATTTATTCTTCCCAACCTCAGAGTCATTACATTTCACATTCTCTTAAAGCTTTAAAATATATATAGAATCCTCTATTTTACCAAAATTAAAATGTGGTAATAGAGGACTATGCAAACGATCTCTTCAACAAAAAATTACTTTCAACACTGTCTGGTGTAATAGGATCAGATGCCAGGAAAAAAAAAATCCCAGCATAAATTTACAATGGATATTTTAACCTGACCAAATTTTGCCCCTCAAACACTTGTGCAAACAATTAAAATCCATAAATTTCACCAAAAAAAAAATCAGACATTAGGAATGAGAACCATATCTACCACAGGCCACTCCATAATTTTTACCAAAGTTTACCTTCAAGATTTTCCAAAGAAGAACTCAAATTTAATAAGAAAGTGAATTTGAGTTTGTCAGGAAGTGATATAATCAGTGAAAGCCTCAAGTTTACTAATATTAGCTGCGATCAATAGTAACAAAAATGTAACATTCAGATTGGCAAGAGGGAACTTGATTGCATGAATTGAAACAATAATACCTCCAGCGGCGTGTGCATGATTTAATTTTCTTCTTTTTTATTACGCCCTAAAGTTATTATATTCAGCTGCTAGAATTTGATATGCGCTATCGATACTTACTTTCATGGAGTCAAGTTGACTAATATTGACCAAAAACAATCAGTATTTCTGGGTGGCATTCATTGCAAAAAAAATTGCCATTCTGGTTTAGAAAATTACCATAGAGTGAAGACTGAGTTCCCCCAGAGAGGCCATTATGGATGCTATCTCAGCCTCTTTGGCCACTAACGATTGATGCAATTGAGTTCTTGTTCGGCTCGCCTCATCAACCTTTCGCCGATACACCTCAAGACATTCTCTCTCTATCTCCGTTAGTTTACTCTCTCTCTCTGCATCACTCTCCCCTATATCAGCCCATATTTGCTGTTCAAATAAAACAAATTGCGAGTGTTAGATTAAAAAATTGAGGCAGTTGCAGGATTGCTACATGTCTTGGTAGGTATATAACAATTCCACACCCCCTCCGGAAATTAAAAAAAAAAGAATCCAAGCAAGCACAAAAATTAATGCAGATAACTAACCCAAATTAAGGTCTAAAAACTCAATGAAAGCATAAACCAAACAAATAGCAAATAATAGAGGTTTAATTACTAGTACAGGCTAAAGACCAAAATCATACTGTAACATAACTGAATGTATAGTACCCAATATGGAAATTAATATTCACAAGTTCTCAAAAAAATGTGAACTAATTAAATATTAGTTCCAATTTTAGTAATATTTAATTAGTTCACGTGTAAATACAGAAATTCTTCTCACTATATTTATTCCTTCAAAATTGAAAAAAAAAAAAAATCAAGTACTACAGAAGTAATGAATAGTATTTACTTGTTAAATAGCTAAGTTTAAATAACAATAAAGGCACCTAGCTTGCTATCTGAAAAAAATTAGCATCCAATAGAACTTCCCTTGTACCTTTACCAAACAAATAACCTAATTAATACACCAATTAAATGTATCCTTAAATTAGTGAGAATAGAAAGAAAAGCGAGAACCATTGAAAATATCGAACAGTAAAGTTACTTTATCGAAGCCTTCTTAATTTTTTGTTGAAATTTTTTATTCAATTTTTAAAGCTGCTACGCTGCTAAGTCAGAAACCCTTTTCAGAAAATTCGAGAAAGTTATACGAGAGAAACCTCTTCTTCTCCGTTGAACTAGTAAAGAAATCTACTTATTTTAATCAACTAAGATAGAGAAAGAGAAAGAGAAAGACCTGAAGCTCTTTAAGCAAAGCACCACATCTAGCCTCCATTGCCACACAGTTTATTCCTCCAAACTCAACACCGACACTAACCATTCCAAACCAGCAAACCCAATAGAGAAATCAATCAAAGATGAGGAGTATTGGAGAGGAAGGGGAACAGAAGCAAGGAATCAGGTTTTATTCCTTTAATACCAGCCACCAAAAACACGGTAAAATAGCCGTGAAAGAGAGAAAGAAAGAGAATCAGGAGGTTATACAGCGGACAAGACGAAGAGAGAGAAAAGGGAAACGAAAAGCATTCGGCTTTTTTTTGGATTGAAGCGCAAAATTGCGAGATTTTAGAGAGATTTGGCGATATTGAAGGCTGTAATGTATTATTAGTACCAAAAAAGTACTGTTTTCCGAGTACAAGAGAGAAGAGAGGCAGAGAAAGAGCAGACGATGTCAGTGTATAGTAAGAACAGAGAGAAATCTGCGATTTGGGGGACCGGAATAGATGGATTTAGAAAAACAACTAAATAAAAAAATTGATGGAATAATAATAACTGCTCCTTTATTTATGCGATATAGATCATAGACTATGCAACTACAGTATAGGGGCTAGGGATTAGAGAATGAGTCCGAGCAAATCTAGAATGTGCTCACTGAGAGAGTTTAACGATAATAATTTTAAAAGTATGTTGATTTGATTTTAAATAATAAATTTAAACTATTAAAATTTATGTATTTCATTAGTTATGTATGTATATGTAAAATTTAGAAAGTTTCGAATTTATTTGTTACAAGATCAAGCGGTCAAATAAATCAATTTTTTATCATTTATTTAACCGCTTGACCTTGTAGAAAATAAATTCAAAACTTTCTAAATTTTGTACGTATATGCATCACTCATGAAATACATAAATTTTAACGGTTGAAATTCGTAATTTAAAACCGATACAATATACTTTTAAAGTTATGCTCGTCAAATTTTTTAATGAGGACACTCACACCTTAGCTTTGCCCGATGAATCCTTCAATTTTTTGCGAGCACTTTGAGTCGTCTATTGACTTTTTCATTTTTCTAATGCATTGATGAATCCTTGCAATCCAGAGTTGAGAAGCCGAGTGTGGATGTTAATATGTTATGGTATTATCTGTTTGCGAAATGAGATAATACACACCAGTGTGGTTCCAGCTTATGGTCACGTTTGTTTTGGAAATATGTTATAACAAAATTAAAAAACAAGGTCTTCTTGTTTTACGAGTTAAAATTGAATAACTTTGTAATGAGAACACGGTAAAATTAATACATAAAATAATCAAAAAAATTTACTTATAAAGTGTTCATTATTTTGACCGTTTGATCATGTGTTAGATAAATTCAAATTTTTTTAAAAATTGCATGTACGCGAGTGATATCACTCACAAAGTATATAGATTTCAAAATTTAAATTTGTAGTTCAAAATCAATCTGATAGGTTTTTAGAAATTGTGTTCACCAACTTTTGATGAGCACATCATATTCTAATTTTGCTCAAACTACTGTTACTGTAAGTTTGCTAGATCATTGAAAATTATTCTTTGGAACAGTTTTTGCAAAGTGAGAAATAAAATTGTCGGCAGTGTTAATTACTATGAGTCAAACTATTTAATGACAATGATAGTAACAATAAAGATATTAATACAATTATACAACATTTCCATTACGAAAAAAAAAAAAGCACACACACTCCACTATATATACTTCTGCAAATAAAAAAATTGAGATTTTTTCTTTGATTTCTAGAGATGGTCATTTTGTCAAGCAAAATTGTAGTCTGGCGTTGCAAATTGTCAAAGAATTGGTTCTGAAACTTTTTCAGTCACAGTAACGAGCACTGATTCAAGAAAATATTGATTTTTCATAGAAAAATATATAGAAGAAAATGCCGAAATTTTTATTAATACCACCGTTAATAAAACCACAAATTATGGAGAATTCAAAAAAAATACCACAGCCTCTAAGTTAATATGTGGCTCCATTTTTGGAGGGGCCACAGATTGACATTGAGGCCTCACAAAAACTCAAAAATGCACTATCATAACTCATGTATTGATATTTAGGTTTTTAAGAGACCACAGATCAACTTGGAAGTCCTCCAATAACAGAGTCGCAAATTGAATTGGAAGTGATGGTATTTTTCAAATTCCCAATTTCAATGGTGTTTTGATTTTTTTTTTTCTGTTTCCAAATGGTATTAATAAAAATTTCGGTAGAAAATATCCATGTCACTTAGTAGTTCATTGCAGTACACGTTTCAATGACCAACAAGGCAACAACAAGCATAATCGCAGTAAATGATAAACGAGACGTGATAAGACAAGTAACAACCTACCAAATACCATAATTGAAAATGAAGCATGATGTACGTTATTCAAGACAACCTACCAAATACCCTGACCCAGGAGTTTGAGTCACTGCTGTCCTCGTTAATTGATGAAATTCTTAAAATTGGAATTGTTTAAGATTGCAAGTATAACAATATATAGAAACGAGCGTTGAAATTGATATTTTTCAAGAGACATGAGGGTTTCAATACTTTCTTTTTTTTTCATTTATGATCATGCATCATGTTGTATATTTTATTTTCGAAGTCTAAACTGTCAATTCAAACTGCTCAACGTAATATATATACTAAAATATGTTTGAAGATCAAAACTTATAAATTTTGTAAAACATTTACTATTTTTTGAACGGTCCAAATTCAGTGATTTTGTATCTATCTTAAAAAATAATAATTTTTTTTTAAAAATTACAAAATTTCATCACATGCATATTTTAGTATGGATATCATGTTAAGGGGTTAGGATCAACAATTTAAACTTTAAAAATGAAGATATAAAAATAAGGTATGAAATGCATGAGGTATTGAAACCTCTTTATTGAGCCTTCAAAATTTTGAAACCCTCCTCTTCTCAAGATTATTAAGCCTTCAAAATTTTAATTATGTCACTTAATTTCATATCTCATATGTCCAATTTCGTATTGTATCTCTTTATTTATCTTAATCGAATGATTCATATATATTGTTTTTCTCTCTTCGTGTAGAAAGATAGTTTAATGTGACTCAAGTATAATATAACTATTAAAAAATGCAGCTTTGTTTTATAATTTGCAGAAATAATCACGTGATTAATCACAATTTTTATAATTAATTACACGTCTTTTGAAATTTTAGAAAGACATTTGTGTGTGTTTAAAATTTTCTAAATGCAATTTTTTTTCTAAAAATTGTCTCATTTGAATTTATTTTTTCAATAAATATTTTTTCGAGCAAAGTCCGAATAACAATCTTATTCCGTTGAAAATAATGATTCGACCACATCATAATATAATCGTAGAATTTTTGTTGTTATTTGTAAACATTTTTTTACTGAAACAAAATAAGTTGGTTTAAATACTCTAATGTTTTAAAATCAGTTAGATTTTGCAGAGTTTAATCTCTAATTTCACCGTACTGCCAAATGTTATATATTTATTAAATGCTAGTTTGAGATTTTTTGTGAATAAAACACAAATTATGAATTATTAGCGAATAAAATAAAATAAAACAATTTTTTAAAGTTTTTATTTTTATTTTATTTGTGTGTTTTTTTAGGTTTTTTTTTTTCTTTCTTTCTCGTCGTACCGAATAATTCCTTAATTATACTCGAATCACGAATTTTTTACCCCCAAAATCAAACCTGAACTATTCATTAATATTTGTCACTATAATTATTACACAATGCAAAATTAGCATATCCAAACCTACACCAAATGAGCCATCCGTAGCAATCTTTTATTTTAATTGCCGACCACGGGATTGTACCAGAAATAAAAGGTAACGTTTCTTTTCAAGCTTCAAGCTAAATCAACTTTTAATTTTTTTTCAGTTGCAAGCGAAGTATGACATTCGCATGTGACATGTACATGTAATGTAGAACATTCTATTTCCTCGTGTACCTTTTTCTTTAAAATATACAACACATATCTTTTGTATTTTATCTTCCTATTTTTTAAACATAGTTTATATTTTTTTACACGCTTACTAATATACAAAAATCACATTTAGCTTGGCCAATAATCACTTTAGTTTATGTAAAAAGGAAGGACTTGATTGCTTTCTAAAAATTTTTGCAAGACTATATGAGTGTGTATTTATAAAATAAATGAAATCCACGGATTTCAATAGAAACCAGAATGTTTAAATGCTTTGAAGTTTCAAACAGCTAGAGTAAAAAGTATATACAAAAAAAAAATTGGTATATACCAATAAATGAGGATAACCAAAGTACATCAGAAAACATCAAACTAAAAACGTCAGATGAAGCACTATTAACTACTAAGCATCAGCAAACCTAGGTAACATTAAGTAAACTAAACTATATACCCAGGAATGTACTGACAAGACAATATTTTTACTGTAGCAAAAAACAAATGTCATGCTACTGGAATTTACAAAATGTTAACTTTTACATAAAGTGATAAAAGGTATCTGTTCTAACATCTTGTTTGAATGGAGAGTAGGGGAAAGTTTGGAAAGTTAGGAACGAGAAGAAAAGAAAATATATAACAAAGATAAGACAGTATTTGTGATGGTAAAAAATGATTTTTTGTGACAGAGTATTGTTATAAATGTGTGTTTTTTTATTCTTGACGGTACTTTTCGCGAGAGAATACCGTCATAAATGCATTTTTTTCCTTGCGAATAGTGTCTTTCGTGACTAATTCCTGTTTGGTTGAATGTTTAATAGGCGAATAAAATTAATAGATGTTACACTTTTAACCTTTTTTAATCTCATAAACTTAGTTAACTTTGTTAATTTCCATGTTAGAGTGTAACGAAGGTAAACAGAATAAAACAACAAGAGAATGTAAAATACAGTAACTTTCTTTTCCATTTCTCTCCATTTCTTTCCCTCCCCCTTGTTTTTCACCTCCCTCCATTTCACGTGGTGTGAATGAAGCATAGTGTAAATGATGTATCTGTATCCTCGCAGGTATCAGACTGAACCTGACTGAAACAGACGACTCAGAATTAAAACTCAGCACAAATAATACTGCCCTTGTGCCATCCCGAGTAGTCACTAGCTGAAAGTAAATCTGGATCGTCCGTTTCAGTCAGGTACCTTGAAGGATACGGATCCGTAAATGCCACAGTGCATAGATTATGAGGAGTATTTCTCTAATTAAGTCATAAGAGGTAAAAAGAAAAAAAATTTAATTTGTCATTAATGAAGTTCATAGTAGCACAACTTTCAAATATCATATAATTCGGATATTATTTGATAAAATAATAATAATAATATACTTTAATGACCATCAACTTTAAATTGTTCAGTGAACAGCAAACTGAATAATAAACCTCAAGGTTCCCTTTTCATGAATTAAAGAAACAGATTTACAAAACTAAAATTAAGTTGGATTGCATACTTAAATTATATCTATAAAATTTGTCACAACTGTTCAGCTAAAGAATGATTGAAATAGTTTCACCTAATTCAAGATTGGAAGAAGGAACTGTTGTTTTCCATGGGCTTTCTCAGAAAGATTTTATTATGTTTTAAACACACAAAGTCAACAACACATCACTGTTTATTAATTGGTTATGTAGCTCTCGTAATCTTAATTAATAGCTTGCTTTATGACAAAAAATTTCTAAATCATTAAATTTTGGCTCAAACATTTTTAATTTGTTATCAAATGTTATCAAACATTCACCTCTAGAGCCTTCAAACTCTTTTGAACCAGAGATTAAAAAAAAAAAAGGTCTATATATATTTTATGCATTTCTGGTAAATTAATTATGTATATTATTCAAGACTGTTAAAGATGCATCTCATAATTATGTGCTTATTCACTAATTAATTAATATAAACTATCAATATATATTTATTTTTAAGTAATCACATACATCTCATGCCATACAACGTATAGGTTTTCATATTCAAATAAAATCGTCAATCATAATAAAAATATACATGATCTCAATTTGAATTTTTTTTTTAATAATTAGAACTGGATCGAAATTAATCGAAAACGTAACAAAACATACATGATCACAATTTTAAGTTTGAGGTAAGAACTGGTCGAATCAGATCTAGAACTTGGCACAGACACGACTGTATAGAATTCATTTCTATCTCCGTCTTGAACGAATTTTCACATTCACTCAGGTTATTTGAGTGAGTATTATGTATGCTTTGAGATTCGTGCAGAACGTAGTTAAACAGTTGGGATTTACCATAAAGTCACGCAAAGCTTGAGATATCTCAGAGGATACGAATTCGTTACCTGACTGGGTACAATTGAAACGGACGGTTCAAGATTGTTCTTTTAACTTGGCATAGATTTGAAAGCACAAATAATACTGGCTCTCTGCGGCTGGGTATAAATCCGGACCGTCCGTTTCAATTGTGCTGAATCAGGTATCTGTTATTAGTTTATTACTGTTAAATCAAATGGTTGGATAATAATTATTCAAATAAATTGAATCATAAAACCATTAAACTAACAATAATACTGAATCGTAATATCAGAACTCCTTACCACTGCATTTTTTTTATTTTTTTTATTTCGATTTATTTAGTAAGGGTCAAATCCCGAAAATCAGCACTAATTTCTTGAGTCTGTTTTCAGTTTTAGTGGACCGCATGAAATAAAGTTTCAACAAATTTGACTCGAAATTTTGTTTGACGTATTTCTATTTTTTTTGTTTCGGACTGATTGATAAAATCCGACTTTAAAATTTTGGAATGTTAGTTTGAGAGAGAAGCTACCATAGAATTGTATTAACCTTTTAATTTGTGTGCATTCTCTTCTCAATTATTATATGTTTATTCCTACAATAAATTTACTTAGTATATGAAGATAGATTCACCAAAATTATGATAGGTTTCTCAGATGTATCTTGAAAATGTACAAAAAAGAGAGAGCAAAACTAGGAGATTTTTTTTTAAATTCAAAAAATTACAGCATGTAACAACTTACTTTTATTTTGTTATTACGTTACACCTTATAATTTTATCAAATATATTATACTAACTTAATAATATTGTAATGTAATTAACAGTAGGAACCTTCTTTTTATTTCATCGGCAATGTGCTTTAATATGAATTTATCGTATTGCATTTTTGTATTTTTTTTTATAAAGATGTTAACAATAAAATATTTTATTCAAGGCAACGCACAGACAATAGATTTAAAAATTTAAAATAAAAAAACATTTAATCTGTGCATTACTTAAAGTCAAAACAACAATGTTAACATCTTTATCTTATTTTTTCAACCGTTTTAGATAATAAAATAAAATAAATGAATGTAGTATTACTGAATGAATGTAGTATTGTAGTCAAAATGAGAGGTAACACAATTATCGAAGAAAAGTTCTGAGATTGTTAATTATTTAAAAGTTGAGAGTTTGATTTTTTTTCAGATCTGTTCGGCTGTTCTTCACAAAATTCTGTTCACGTGAAAAAAATAAAATTCACTTAGAATGAATTTTTTTTTTCCACATAAACAACAAATTTAGTTCAAAATTTTTTTATTTCTACTCCTATTTTCATTTTCACTGTACAGCTGAACATACTTTTCACGATTTCACAGTTTTTGTGAAAGTAAAAAAAAAAAAGAAAAATGTTAGTATTGTAGTGTCACATCTTGAAACTTGGAAGTTGGAAGTAGCGACCTGGTAATGTTTCATCCGGAATTCATGTAACAATTATGTACTTTTATGATGCATATATTTCCGGTCAGTGCTTCCAACTTCATTTATGTCGACAATATTAATTAAGTCGTGCCTATTTCTTTAAATAAATATGTCGTAGTTAAGAGCCCTTTTTTTGTCGGGAGTAAGAATAATAAAAAATTATAGAACCGGAAACTGAATTTACAAAGTTTGTTAAGCAAAAAAAAGGTCCTTTTAGGACAAATATTTTGACCTAGCATTTTTTAATTCAGGCAGCCCACAAATTATATACAGTGTTATTTACACATTATATTATTGCCATGTGTTTTAAGAATTAAAAGATAAGTATAAAAATTAAAGGAAAATGTTTTATTCTGATTTCTCTATTTTTAATAAAAATAAAAGTCTGAACTCGGAAATTATGATATTTTTAGCTAAATTTTTTTTTATAATTTAGTATTTAATTTAATTTTTTATTTTTCCAATAAAAAATAGACCTGGTGGTTAAGGCATGGCGGTCATGGCGTCAGGTCAAGGGTCCCTTCTAATAGACCACTCAACTTATTGTCAATAACTTTATGTACTTCATTTATTTATTGTTTGTCTTCTTGGAATTTTAGTACTTATCCATCTCCTGCTTTAAATCCTGAAATATTCTATACATCAAGAAATTATTCCAGATGGTTGATTGATGTTGATCTTGACGATTCAAATCTGTTGCACTTTTTTTTTGTGAACAGTAATTTTGCTATTTCTATTTTTCTGAATCCAACCGTTTAATTTTTTTCAGAAATGAATTTCAAAGCAACTTTTTTGTGCACGTATCTCGCAATAATTCGATAACTGGATTTTAAAACGTAGGGATAGCAGAATTACTGTTTATATACGAGAATAATAGCAAATTTAGATCTGATTTTGAAAACCAACTTTTTAAAAAATATATATAAATTGAAGGTCAAGCTACCCAATACATTTTAAACGCCAAATAGGTTCTTATCTTGAGAACCAACTTAAAAATCAACTTTTTGTTTTTTCTTAAAAGAAGAAAAGAACTTTGATGAACTCTCATTTGATTTGGAGATACTTAACTGTTGTCTATAAAATTTTGTCTATCATCTTTTAGTACATATTTTTTTATTTTTCCCCTGTAAAATCCATATATAATTCACATTTTAGTTTTTAAACACACAAAATTCACTTTTAAGCAAAAAAATAAATCCTGTACTAAATGAAATTTGAATAAATTTTTTCGAGTTAGAGAAATGCTCGACCTTTGAATAATGAAATTTCATGCAGTTATGTTGATTGTACATGGTTATATTGCAATGTGCAAGATATGTTTAAATAAATTGTATTAATTTAAAGTTTATTCTTTTCTTCAATAAATGTTATTCGTTATGAAACCTGAAAAGTAGCTTTAGTAGTTTTAATATGTGAAATTTTATTTATTACTTTCCTCGTTTTTCATTATAATTCAGTCGGTCCCATTTGGAATAGTCAGGCCAAATCTGGAACACTGATGTCTTGGGAACTTAATATGAGTTATTTATGAAACTTTGATACGAATCATTTGAAAAAGAAAATTTTAGTTTATTTCTTCTTCCTTTTTTTTTGAAAAAAAAAAATGAAGTCGCACCCATATTTGATATTTTATAGATTATTTATTTCTGCTATCTAGAGGCGAAGTTAGTAATAGAGAATGTGAGAAGTGATCTTTGTTTATTTTGAGAAACTTAATTTTTGTAATTACAATATTTTCTATATAATTTAAGATAAAATGCTATTGATAATATACAATTGATTCTCATACTAAGCATAATATGATTAATCATGTTCACTTTTAGTTCTCATAGTTTGAAAAACTAATTCTTTTCATATTGCTATCCAGAGGCGGAGTTACATTGAAGGAATGAGGTAAATTGACTCTATTTATTTTGAAAAAAATTGTACTTGTATACGATTTTTTATATAGTATAAGGTAAAATGCTATAGATACAGTAATATTGACTCATATTCACAGCATATATACGATTTTTTTATATAGTATAAGATAAAATGCTATAAAAACGGTAATATTAATTCTCATTCGGAGTATAAAAGTTTTATATGACTGATCTCCATTCATAATATTTGACTCTAATAACTTAAAAATCTAGCTTCGCTCCTACTGCTAACTTTGCTATTTACGACAAAAAAAGCAACATAAATCTTATGAGTAAGAGGCTGCCTAATTGGTTTACCCAACAATATATGAGCTCACTCTTAATAATGTAGCATTGTAGAGTAGAACTAAGGTGTTCTTAAATTCATCAAGTTTTTTGATAAATTCAAGTATAAAATCTGTCAAATCAGTTTCAAATAACGAATCCGAACTGTTGGAACTTGTCTATCTTACGAGTGATGCGTCTATATGTAAAAAAAAAAAAAAATTGCGTAGAGTCAAAAAGTCAAAAAACATTCAAAAAATGGTTAAAATTAATTTATTAACCTTCTAATTTTGACCACTTGATTTTATACTAAATTAATTTGAATATTTAAAATTTTTATATGTAGATGCATCACTCGTAAGGTAAGCGGATATCAACTATTTGGATTCGTCATATAAAATTAATCTGATGAGTTTTAGACTTAAATTTAGCGAGAAACTTGATAAATTTAAGAAAACCCTAATTCTACTCTAGCAGGGTATATTATAATGTTAAGTGCGTGTCAACTGTCAAGCTCGTTTTAACCACTTGTACTGTAGTCTGTTAGGCTTGTCCCTTTCTTCGATGATATTTCTCTATTTACCTACACAAAACGGATCAAGCAGTCTATATATATATATATATATTTTTAATCAAGTCTATATGATCCAGAGACAGAGGACCGCTTCAGATTTGAGAGTACTGGCTATGATGCTATGATCAAATCAAACACACTTGGGCTTCAGAAAGTACAGATTTACTTATTTAATAAAAAAAAGTACAGATTTATTATATGTGAGAATCAAATGTGAGCATAGCATAACCTTTGACTAATATTTATTTCAATGTACTTTTGAAGAAATTTAATCGTCCTTCCGAAGCATACAATAAATTTTACTTGGCACGACTCTCAAAGCACACCCCCTATAGCTTTAATACACACTGGATTGAGTTCGGTCTGACTGGAATTAATCTAATCCGTCTATTTTTTTTAAATCGTACCTCAGGTACTTCAACGGCACACAGGTTTTTTTTTATTAATAGAAAAAGAAACAAATATTAAAAAATGAGTACAAAATCAGAAAATTTTGAAATATAAGAAGAACGTTAAAGCTAAACAACCAAGGCACTGGAGCTGAACGTTATAATCTACAACATTTAGTTAATCTGATCGCTAATTAATTCAAAAAATAAAAATGTAACTAAATGTGATAATCTATAGTGCTTAGCTATAATGTCTTTTTATAAACCTAATATTATCCACTGTTCCTAGGTATATTTTGAACTATAATATTTAAGTTTTGACAGTAGTGAAATTCTGATACTTTCCAGTCTGCAGATAGAACAGTGTTATAGATTTTCATATTTATTTTTAAAATTAAGACGGAGAATGCTTACTCGGCAGCTACTGCAAGGTTTAAAAAAAAGGGGGAAAAATATTAGGAGAGTTGAATAAATAAATATCATGTAATTTTATTTTGAGAAAGGCTAATAGTATTTCTTTTCGTAAAAAATTAAATGTTTAAAGGTTGAAATTGAAAAAAAAAATGAATTATAGGAGAAACGCAGTGCCCCAAACCTATACCGAAATCACATCCTCTCCAATACCTGATAAGGGAATCTTTTATAATTACTAGATCTGGACCATTATTTTTTAACTTGGCACAAATCTCAAAGCCCAAAAGTATTGCCTCCTATTGTGACCCGAATTCTAAACTGGTTGAAATTTAATCTCAAACCGTAAAGTGAGGGTGATCCTCTGTAGTACTGGAGAGGATACAGATTCACCCTGGGTTGCAACCTAGGAATAAAAAAAATCATAGATAAATGTTATGATTAAACAGTGTTCTTAAGCTCACCAAGTTTGTTTGTGAACTTAATTAAAAAACTCATTAAATTGGCTTTAAATGATATATCTAAACCGTTGAAACCAATCTATTTCACGAGATTAATTTTAATGTGTTCATTTTTCATTATTTTTTGACCGCTTGACTTTATATTAAATTAATTTGAAAATTTATAAATTTGACATATAAATTCATCACTCATAAAGTAGGTCAATTTCAACAGTTTGGATGCGTCACTTAAAACCAATTCAATGATTTCTTTAATTAAGCTCACAAAGAGACTTGGCGAGCTTAAGAACACCCTAGTTCTACTCTGTTATGGTTCTTAACTGTTCAATGGTAAAAGCAGTAGAGAAAAATAGAGAAAAAAAATAAAGGATACATGTTAGAAACACTATTGGAATACTAGGGGGAGTTTCACATATACCCCTCAAAACCTTCAAAATTACATAATTCTTAAATGCGTGGCTTCTTGGAATTTTTTTTAGAAACCATAAATAGAAAAATAAATTTTACCAAACCAACTTGATTATTTTGTTTTTTTTACAAAAATCATAAGAACCAAGATGCCATTTCGGTGGTCCCATTTTTTTTTTTTTTTGGGGGGGGGGCGGGACTGAATCGTTTTGAAAAATTGTGAAAATCCGAAAAAAAAATCCGGACCGAAATAACATTTCGGTTCTTATAATTTTTGTAAAAAAGAAAAATTAATCACGTTTCATAAAATCTATTTTTTTTATTTATGATTTCTGAAAAAAATTCGGCTTCATGGGGTGTCTCGGCTACATGGCTTCCTGCGGAAATAAATCTGCTGTGATCCAAAAATCCCTGCAATCCTTGCGATTTCAAATCTGTCCGTTCATTTGTTTAGAGATTTGCACATAAAAAATAATTGTTCTTTTAGATTTGTGCATTGTAGAATGTGAAGGAAGGGATTTGGAATGACAGAGATTGCAGGAATTTTTGAATCGCAGCAGATTTATTTCCGCTTCCTGCTATGACACCTGCATTTCAAGCAATTAATTAATCCAATACGAGTTGAAATGGGTCATACTCTTCGCCCCCGTAAACCTTCCAGTTCCAAGTTCTAACTTCTAAGCAAGCATTAATTGGTTGTTCGGGGAATATGCAATATATATCTAGAAATGCAACCAATTATAGTTGGTACAACAGCAGCATTCCTGCTTGTACAATTCACAGATAGGTATACTTCTGTCCAAGCAATTCAATTAACTACTTTCTGGTGGCAACCGTGCCTTTCTCGCAGTTATATCTCTTAATTTCTTTCATTTTTATTTATATATGAATTAAAATGAGGCTGCTATATTAAATCTCTCATTTGTAGAAAAATAATTGAAACATGAAGACGAACATTTAACCGCTTTAACATCAAATTTATTATATTTTACTATAATCCAAATGTAAAAAAAAAAAAATGTTGGTAGTGTATATATATGTTAGTTCGTAACCCAAAATTTTTATTTATAGCATACAAAAAACAAATCACCTTGGTTTTGAGGAAATTCGGAAAATACTCGAGCTGCACAGGCGACCCACCACCCCAAATTATGAGGTCCGCTCGCACAGACGTTCTGCAGCCTCAACTTTTCCTTTTTTTTGGTTTTGATTCTGTAGAAATCGAACCAATCCAATGTGTCACATAAATCAATATTTTTGTTTCTTATTAATTGATTTTCTTAAAAAGAGAAGGAAAAAAAAGTTGGAGCCACAGAGGTGATTTGCGGACCTCAGTCTGGGGCCTTATAATGCATGTACGGACACTAGTATTTGAAGCTGCAGATTGGCTGTGCAGTCTGGATATTTTCCGAATTCTGATTAAACGGATGTAATTTGGTTTATTTTTTTTATGCTATAAATACTAATTTCGGGTTCTTAACTATAATAACTGTCATTGTGGCATAAAAATATAATTACAAAATTACAAAAAGGCGATCAAGTTGATCGACGATATCTAAAATATTATGATTCATAACTTTAACATGAGCTTTTTAGGGTTTTTTTCTTTTTGAGGAAAGAGCTTTTTAGGTCACCGGTGACCCCCCTAAAGCAACTATATATGGAAAGAAATAAAAATATACTAGCTTTACATGTGATAGTCACGTATACAAGTTACGCAAGATGCAAGAGAAGATCATGCAATTATAGAAAATTAGGAATAATATTTAGATCTTAATTAATGTTAATATTCTTAATTGATTGAGAAAATCAACTAGTAAAATTATAAAATATGTTTAAGATTGAAGAAGGATGTCGAGAAGTATAAAATTATGTTCTAGAAGAAAAAAAAAAGGTGATCCATACGACATGATTGAAATTCGATTGAATTTCTTTTTTTGAATATTTAAAGTTGAAACGCTTAATTCTCATTTTTATTTTGGAAAAACACAATTGTTTAGCTTACTAAAAAATGGCTATTCTCAACACTAAGAAATGCATTAGAGGGGTTCAAATGCCTTATACCTACCTTTTCATGCTTTATTGTACATAACATCCTTTATTTTCTTTTTTCAAAGTTCAGATAGTTAATTCAAATTACTCAATTTAATCTCCATATTAAAATATATTTAGAGACCGAATTTATATTTTTGAATTTTTTATTATTATTTTTAGATAGTCAAGAAATATTTATATTGTACCTGTTTAAAAACAAAATTTTAAAAATATAAAATATGATATCCAAACACATTTTAATATATATAAAATATTGGACTTAAAAAATAAAAACAAAAATGAGGCACGATGAAATATAAAAGACACAAGGTATTATAATAATCAGTGTATTATGCCATTTATTTTAGTAGCAAGTTAGCACCCGAGCTAACTAGCCGAAATTTTTATTTATACTATATTCCAAAAAAAATCATATTTTTGTGGAATTTCAAAAATAAGAGGCTCTCGAATTTAATATGTGGCTCATTTTTGGGAAGTCATAGATTAAATTTGAACCCTCTCAGAAATTAAAAAAAATACACTGTAATATACTAATATTTAAGTTTTTAGGGCCTCCAATTCAATCTATGTCTTTCCCTCTTTCTCAAAGAATGAAACCACAAATTGAATTGAAGACTGATATTTTTCGAATTCTCAAATTTTAGAGTTTTTTTTTTTTGAAACGGTATTAATAAAAATGTCGGCATAACTAGTCATCGATTAGAAACTTCTTTTTTAAAAAGTTCATATGATGGAAAAATGAATCTAAAAAAAGATGAGAGTGACTGGATGATTAGAAACTTCTTTTTTAAAAGTTCATATGAGGAAAAAAATAATCTAAAAAAAAAAAAAACAGATGAGAGCGACTCGGGTCCTTATCCAGTCATCCTTCACAGTCTCTTTAGAATAATTAAACATATTAATGATGATTTTGATGCTTCTCTCAGTCCCAATTTGAACATAACTTTACACGTCGGATTCGCTCTACATTATTTATTAATTAACCCCAATAATAGCTTAGCAATCGCTGTGGCATCTCCTGATATCTCTCACCCATAAAGAAAGAGATCATATATGATGAAGGCTAGTTTTTATTGGTAGTAATTGATATGAAAGAAGAGAGAGTAATAGAAAGAGTACAGCTTTTTTTTATACGGGTAGTAAGATCGGTACTGTTTATATCGATTCTAATTTTTTTTTTTTTTGCAAAGTTTGAATCGGTACTTTAAAACATATCAAAGTTCAAAAAAAAGAAAGAAGTTAGAATCGGTATGAATAGTACTGATCTTACTGTTTATATAAAAAAAATGTACTATTTTTGTTTCTTTCTCTTCTTTTTTATTAATTATTACCAAAAAAAAAATTCTCTATGATAAAGGATCCACTTATATTGTTTTTTAAGTGACATCAGATTACATCTTACATTTTTAAAGTTTAAATAGAAGATCTAAATTGTTCAATATACAAGATATATTAAAATGTGCATTTGTTTTAATTTTTTTTACTATTTATTATGATGGGTACAAAAATTTAATGGTATGAAATAATGGTTTTGTAAAATACTTAATAATTAATAAAAATAATTCAAAAAAATGTTAAATTTGAACTGCAAGTGCATTTTAATATATCTATCGTGTTAAACGACTTGAATCGACTGTTTAGACCTTAAAAATTTTAAAAATACAAGATGTAATTGAATGTCACGGAAAAAAAAGAAGTGTAAACGGATCCCTCATCATATATACTAGCTGTAAATTCAGAGGACAAATTTAGAGGATATATATGAACATGTGCACAATTGTCACGCAACAGTGAAGCAACCAATGATTAATGATTTGATTATTTCACACTTTTTTTAAGTATCTGACGCAAGCGAACAATAGTTCTAAATTTCTACCTATTCGTTTGAACTTTACTTGACAGTTTATTGTCTGTGCCTAATAGAGCATAGCGCAGTACAGGTTGGCTCTACAAGTTGTTGGTTGCTCTATCTATGGGGCATTCTTTTAATGCTCTCAATGTTGTTCTAATCTTGACCGATCTTCAGTACCTAGAGTTATTTGCACAATTTTAACAAGTGTTGTAAAAAAACGTCTGTTTAAGTCGATTAGTTGTTGGTGGTAATCAAATCATCACTGATTTTTTTTATTATTTGACTGATTATTTTCAATTATGACCGCTAATTTTCTATTATTTTCTATTAATTGCTTGACAGGAGCTCACACTTTATTTTTTTTTAAAAACCATAAATAAAAAACAATATTTTACTAAACCAATTTGATTGCTTTAGTTTTTATAAACACCATAAGAACCAAAATGTCATTTCGGTCCGAATTTTTTTTTCTTTCATGACCGGAATATCATTTTGGTCCGAGTCATTTTCACATATTTCGATAAAAGAATGATGATAAAACTTGTGAAAACACCTCAAACCGAAATGTTATTGTGGTCCCAAAAAAAATCGGACCGAAATGACATTTCAGTTTTTATAATTTCTCTAAAAACCAAAGCAATTAAGTTGGTGTGGTATAATATTATTTTTTATTTATGGTTTTTTGAAAAAAAAATTCCTCTCACTTGCACTCTGAATGGTGATTTTTGCAACAACACCCATCATTTTAAATTCAAATCCATCCTCTAATTTAAGAAAAATTAAATGCTTTTCTGAGCACAACTCACCATAACAGAATCAGCCCTTATAATGCTTTGACTAGAGAGATATTTGTTCTATTGTTATGAAAGATAGGCTTTATCCCATATTCCTATATCACTTATGTATACTGGCCTTTAGAAGCTCAATTATTAGGCTCTAATGATTGGAAGACCCACACTGTCCTAAACAATTAGATAAGATTAGGGCAACTCAACAGAAAATTCAATAAAAAAAAAAATGCTCTTGTGGGGTTGGCTCTCCATCTTGGAATTTTTAGCTATAGAAATTAACTAAAAAGAAGAGAGAGAAATAAAAAGAGTATGTTAGATTTTTTATTCATAGAAAGATAGGTAGAATTTATATTGATTCAAACTTTCAGTTATATTTTTTTAATTTGATGTATAGATGGAGAGAATTTTTCTATTAAATCTCTAATAAAATATAATTTTTTTTTCAAAAAGTAGAAGGAATGTTTATCTAAATTCTAAGATACTCTATCGATTTTCATAAAATCTTTTTACATTTTACTAAAAAAATTAAAAGCAAAAAAAAATTGATTTGAATTGGTAAAATTTCCACTTATCTAATTTTTTTAATTTTTAGAATTAGTACAAATTATGTTGATCTTTTACATCAATCAAAATCTGATATAATCTTTATGTTTCTTTCTCTCTTTATTAATTTCTACTAGAAAAAAATCTCTTCCTCCCTTTCCACATTTTCACATTGGAAATTTTATATATATATTTTCCCAAAACAGAAAGAAAAAGCAAGCACAGTTTCTTACACTCTTACCTGATTCGCACGTACACAGTTGACCGTCTCTTTGTGCCTAACTCTCGTCACTTTGTCCCCACGCCAGTACAGAGCTAGCTGTAACGCTCTTCTGTTTTTTTATTACATTTCTTTTCGGTTGCTATTCTATCTCCTTTTGCAATCTCTCCTCTTCTCTTCTGGCCTATGATTTGTTTAATGAACATATAATTTATTCAGTGGTGGCGGCTTTGTGTCGGCAACTTCTAATCAATAAACCCCACTAATCCAAATTCACAGCATTGCCATTGCTAGAGACAAAATATGTGTTCATCTTCTTATAGTGGGATATGACAATTCAAAGATCTGTAGTTAGTTATAAATGTGTGATCTCATTCCAGTGTTAGTGCGGTAAAGATTTTAACAGAGTAGTTTTGGCTTCATGCAGCTCACTGATTATAGAATCAAAACAGTGGTGCATATGGGTTGTGCGCTGCATGAAGCCAAAACTACTCTGCCACGCTAGAGACAATATGTGTTCTCCTTTTTTATAGTGGGTATGACAATTAAAAGATCGGTAGTTAGTTATATATGTGTGATCTCATTCCCGTGTTAGTGGGGTAAAGATTTTAACAGAGTAGTTTTGGCTTCATGCAAACTCACTGACAATAGAATCAAAACAGAGGTGCATAGGGGCTGTGCGCTGCATGAAGCCAAAACAACTCTGTTAAAATATTAACCCGTGTTAGTGCGCTATTCGGTGAAGAATGTATTTCCCTTTATAATTATCTCACAATACTTTCTTTTTCGGGCCAGGCCCATTCTACAAAGGCCCATTTCGAGGTTTAGTTGTTCAAGGCCTTACCAATACAGGCCCAACATGACATGGCCTTGGAAAACTTAAATTCCAATTTCTTGTCTGTGTGGATCGTTCGAGTTCGTATAATTTTGTTGTCGGATATTCAAGTTTAGATTTATTCAAGATTGAACAATGAGGGGTTTGATCATCAAATTATTGAATAAATTATTTAGATCGTTATGTCAGAACATATGTCACAACCCAAATCAGAAATTATGAATTAAGATGTGATCAACCTCGTCTTGTGCTTAATCTAAATGTTAAGCACGCAAGGCTAAGATAACAAAATAATAAAACAACAGCGGAAGCATAAAATAAGTATCAACATCAGTCACATATCAAATAAATAAATATAACATACATGTCATACAGTACGATCCGTCTCGGATCCAAAATAACATCATATAATGAAAGGGGATACATGATCTATCGAGTCTGTATATATAACACAAGAAATACGGAACTCGTAAACCTAATAAAAAAGAGCCCAACTCTAGCTAATCAGGTAGTGTGGCCATCGGGGACAGCTCCTGACAACTCCTGCTGTGGATCGCCAGATGCTGTACCTAAATCCCACGAAACAACTTGTGGGCGAGCGACTAATCACCCAGTATGTGACCCAGAATTATCCCCTTAGGGATCCTCTACGGTCAAAACACTTTTCTTTATAAAATGAATACAATTTAAAAATATGCACATGTGTGAACTTATATTAATATCTAATAGAACTTATAATACTTTTGAATGATGCCATGATGCGATTATTCTATTATGCCAACATGCGGAATAAACCCAAAATAAAATCAAGGTGTAATATCGGATATAAGTCAGGTCGAAATCCAGTACTCATTGCACTGTGTGCCCAAATACAACAACAATAATAATAATAATAGTATTGATAAAGCAAATCACCCCGTGCCGTGCCAATAGGATCAAAGATCCAACCAATATAATCCAAGGACTGTGTTCATAAGTACAATGATACACGTTGCCTAATGACATCGAGCATTGCCCACAAGTTATACAACACACTAGCCGATGGTTATATCACAATCCGGTGTGTCATCTCGCCTAACGATTCATCACCCAAACATATAAAATAGGAGAAATCATACAATGCATGTCGTAAAATTGTTAATCTCTTCCCTCATGAGCAGGAGAGAACTCTACCGTCCGGCCAGACCAATAGGATCAGCATCAAGGCTCGCCGGCCTTATGCTATGCACATCATTCCACAAGGCCCGCATTGGACCTTTGGAACTTCCGTTCTAGGCAAAGTAGCTCCTAATGTAGGGAAGGAATAGATCCCGAATTGTTCGTGCCTCAGGGCTCGCATCCGGCCCGCACGTAATGGTAAAATGAATCAAAAAAAGATATATATAATCAAAGTTTATACATATAATATAAATCCTAAAGCCATCCAAGGATCAAGTGACCCTCGGCTCAGTGGTTGTCGGGCCGTCCCATGCCAAGTGACACCAAGACGGAACGAAGTCACTCGGCTCTGCTCAGCTCTCACCAATGCATGCGTATGCACGAATTATAATAATAATATATTGTCTTCCACAAGAAGGAGACAACTAATAACCTAATATTCTAATAATATACATATAATATTATTTAATTACTCTACTCCTAAAATACAGTAAATTCGAGTTTTTCAGGGATTATGCAATTCTACCTATAGTGCAGAAAGGATAAACATGCTCTAAAGTTTTAATGCAACTACTTAAAATAAAGTGCGGATGTCAGGTCAGATGGATCGACTGGTAAGAGTACGCCCACGAAAGAATAATTCAGATATCCCACACCTGAGAGGCTGGAGTCTCTGTCGTTAAGAATCAGCGTGCTTCACGTATGCTCCGAACTGCGACTCAGTCGGATCAGTCCACGGATCGAACTCGTATGGAGTCGACTGATCTGAAATTACGAAATTACACTAATTAGAGTCTACTCTAAGATACTCTAACCCTCACCCCAATTATTGTGTAAGTTAAATTCTCGATTTATTTCGGTTATATAAAAGTCTTCAATTCAGTCAGTCTGACGGAACCGATTTGTTAGATATTAATCATTACTTTCATGCCATTGAGCTTAGTAATAATCTTAATTTATAATTTCGTCAGATATTGATTATTCACTTTAATTTAACTTAATCTAATTTTAATCTACATTAACTTATAGTTTTTAATAATTTAATTTGAAGATATATTGCTTTGTAAAGTTTCAAATGTCGAAATATTCACGAAATAATTATCTGTGAGTTACAGTATTTTTAAACGTGTCTTACCTATTAATATATCCTAATTACTTATCTATTTGATTTATTTTAGCTTAACTCTAATTATTTTAAATTAGCTTAACTCTAATTATTTTAAATTAGCTTAACTCTAATTATTTTAAATCGGTCGAAATGCGGTTTCAAAAGTTAACTTATTATTAAAAATTCATAATGCTACTGTTGTTGTAAACATGCATAAATTATGTAATTATTACTAAACTAATAGTATTAAAATACACTTTTAGTTATATTATAATTTAGACACATAAATTAGTCTTACAAGGTTTTTAGAGGAGAAATATTTATCTATTTTACGTGTTTTTCTAATTATCTCTAAGTCGAGCAATTCGTTATTTTATAACTAATCTAATTCTACGTGTAATTAGTCGTTTCGAATCTAAGTCAAAAAGAAATATTTATTGTTGCTAATTAATTATCCTTTATTAATTAGCAACGATTTTTCGTACAAGTTCGAAAATGTTTAAAAGAAATATTTTAATTTAAAAATTTATTATGAAACTTTTATTTTATTTAAATGTGTTGGGGTGTTTTAATTTTTATTTAAATTCATTATCTAGAGGTTAAGCTTTATCAATATAATTACCATGTCTTTATTTAATTAAAATTTTCTTATATATATAAGTTACACTCTAATGTTGTATAATACTTTTATTAATTAAATACAATTCCTTACATAAAGAGTTATAATAATCTTATTTATTTGTCATGATAATTACACGCCTAATGTTACATTTTATATTCACATCTTAATAAGTACAAATTACTTATTATAGCTAATGTCATCATTTGCTAATTATTTTATGAACCTTTAATTAAGCATTTAAGTGGCCCCAAGGCCCAATTCAAAATATAACTCATTCGGCCGAACACCTCTTCACAAATTTAAAAAATCTTCATTTATAATTTGACCCCTCTAATTTAGGGTAATTATATCAGTCACAAAATTTCAGTTTCCCCCTCTCAATCTTATACAAATTCTCCCACAGCCCCTTTTTATAATTTAAATTATCAGAATTGCTACAGTGGGGAGAAAAAAAACAACACTGGTACCGAACTGGTACCAGTTACCAGTCATCACAACAGGGGGGGTTTAAACGGGGAGTCGAGCAATTCTATTGAGTCGGGAAAATCAACAACCCACACCCGATAATTCATCGATTCGATCAAACACGAAAACAAAAATTCAAGAGAGGGGTTTACATTTACCCGAGAGAGAGAAAAATCACAAGGAAGGCAGCCAACATGAAAGCCGGTACCAAGAAAATCACACCTCGCCTCACGGCTTCTTAAATCCGACAACCACCGAATGAATCAGCACTCGGCGTCAAGAACCACCGAAATCAATCAAAAGTACAAGGACACAACCCAGCTCTTATCGGGTCAGAGTATTGCAACAATGAGGGAAAACAGAAAAAAAATAAACGAGAGAGAGATTCTACTCAGCACATGAGCGAAGGTGAAAGAAAACAACCCTTAAAACGAGAACAAGAGGGCGCATATATACCCGGGTAGGAGAGGAATTTCGCAAGGCCACAGTACCGAGTAGGTAACCGACTCACTACAAAAGTCGTCGAAGGTACGAAGCCTCTGACGACGGAGAGGACAGCGGCGAAATTCGTAACCCAAAGGAAGGAAGAGAGGCGGGATTGGCGTCTGTGTTCTTCTCCAGGAAGAAGAAATGGGAGAGAGCAAGTGGGGCGGTGGGGCGTGCTAACCAGTGAAAGAGAAGCAGAAAGGGAGATGGGCTCCCCTGCGTGGAAAGGAGAAAGAGATGGAATGGGAATAGAGAAAGTAATAAATAAAAGGAGAGGGTCTGCTTTAAGATTCGTGCTGAACGTATTTAAACGGTTTGAGATTTTCCAAAAGGTCACGCAGCATAGGAGATATCAGAGGGCGTGAATTCCTTTGAGGGTGGATCCGAAATCTCTATTCATTTTGGTTAAACCAATTTCTAAATTTTAATAGAGTAAAGAATTGATCAATTTGATTGGTGTAGCAAGATTTAAACGATTGATATTTTACAAAGAAGTAAATATGCATAGATGGATGCATATGGTGAGAATGTCACCCGACGGAAATCAAAAGAAATGCATAGTATAAAAATTTGTTGGTTTGTGTCAAACCTATCTAACCAAATGGTTTGAGTGGTGTCAATATCCGTGTTGAGATGAAACTAAAGGGTTCAAACAAATTTTGATTTTTAATATATGGTTTCAATCAATTATTTTAAGACGTGTTATGTTACATTAATTAGAATCAAGTCTCGTAAAAATTATTATAAATTCGTTCTAATATTTCGGATTATATTTCTATATTTTTTTAGAATTTCGAATAAATTGATATTAGTTCGTATAATTGTTTTTATAGAAGTATATATTTATTCATGCTTTTATGCTAATCATAATATATATATATATATATTTTTTTTTTCTTTTTAACTTTTCAGGTTCATAACGGGTTTTGATTTGCAAATCTCATGTCTACCTATAAAATTATTATTATTGATTCTATAATTTCTTTTATTCCTAAATTTCTAAATCTTTAATATATACAAATTTCGTAGTTCGTTTATATTCTGAATTTTTTAGATTCGTTTTAAATTAATCAGATAAATTGGATCGATTATTAACATAGAAAATTTTATTTAGTGCAAGATCTGTTTAGCGATTAATTACGCTTTAAAATTTCGGAATATAACAACATATCTGATGCCTTGGTCCGGATACAAACTCAAAATTTAGTAGGTGATATAAATTCCCACTAGTGTCTAGTGCCTGTTATTTTCTTCACCAAACAAACTGGATTTTGGTTTGGACAACGACATAGATCTTGTAATTGAGCTGTTGAGAAAAGTGAATGCGATTCGTAATTACGACCGATTCTAGAGAGAAAAAAAAAATGAGAATAATACATTAGGATCATAAGTGACCTCGCGCTATGGAAATGGAACAAAGCAGAGTGCGATACCGTGGTCCGAAGGGATGATTTAAGTGTAACCAAAATTTTCAAATGTCTATTCGGAATTTTGTGACTGGTGACTTGTGAGTGACAAAAATATCTCTGTTTCTGAAGAATAACAAATTTGGATTTAAAACCATGCAATCGTACAATTAACCTTAGAACAAAACTATAGATATTTGTCTAAAAATCTGAACCTACAACTTTTAATTCATATTTTTAACATAATGGTTCTAATTTATTTACATAATGTTATTTTTTTTACAAAACATACAACAAAATACCCTACTTTCAATTTTTTTAGTCGGATAAAGATATTGATAAACAAAAAAGAGCGTTTTTCGCTCTTTCGCCAAGAGAGAAAAAGAAAAAGGAAGGTCAGTTAACCTAGCCGTCCCAACCCCATCTCTCTCCAGTTTTCTCCTTTCATATTCTTTTAGATCTCAATCCGATACACGGGTATACTCCCCTCTCTTGTCTCTATCTCTTTGAGTAGAGAAGAGAATGAGAGAGGGGAGAGAGCCGAGCGGAGCTGAAAGTGCGGTATCGTCGGAGCGTATAATCTCTACTTATCTCGATTGGAGCGAGGCGATGAGTTGATTCGGCTATCGAAGCACTGCGGTGGGTAGATCCGACCGTCGGAGTGCGGCGGTGAGTAGATCCAGTCGTTGGAGCACCGCATTGAGTAGATCTGGCCGTTGGAGTGCCGCGGTAAGTAGATCAGACTTTCGGAGTGTGATGGTGAGTAGATAGGACCGTCGAAGTGCAGTGACTATCGGACGAAAATAAATCCAATCATGGAGAAGATTAGAGAATGATGTATTAGAATGTTAAGAGTGTAAATAAGTATGAGAGTAATTTATATGGATTAATGAGAATAAACGAGTTTAGATTTAGAAATTAGAGTTATTTGGCTTGTTGTAAATATGTTTTTTTATCAATGAATTTCTTAGTTGGCATTTAAAGCCACTAACTTTTAATTTTTTTTTTTTTTTTAACAAAATGTTCTTGTGAACTTCACATTTCTCCCTCTTTACTAAATTTGTATCATCTAAGATATCTCAAACTTTGCATGACTTTACGAAATTTTTTAACCATTTAAATAAGTTATGCACGAATCTCAAATCACAAATAATACATGCCCCCTGCTCGCTCACCGAATAGACACCGGACATGTTGATCACACAAAAGTTGAGATATCTCAGAGGATACGCACTCCTCATCCCTCCCTCCTTCTCATTCCTCCCTATTTGCTCTCCTTATTTCCGATACCCATTATTTTGTAGGTACAGGAGTGGATTCCATTATTTTTAGAAGTTTTTCGTGTAGCGGATTAAAGTAGGCTGAAAGCCTGAAAATATAAGGAATCAAAGAGACACAGTTCGCTGCATGGATAAAGGCACAATAAACACAGTTTGTTTAGCTCGGAAGTGTACTGATTGTTTATGACAAATGAATTATTTAGGTTCGGTTCAACGAGGTTAAAAATTTGCGATTCGGAAATACTTCAGGTATAATTTGAGAATTATTTGGAATTATCCGGATCAGAGATCTCAGTTCTACAAGAGAGCAAAATAAAAATGTTATGGAAAAAATTCGGAAAAAGTTTGTGAATAATTCGTAAAATTTGAGAAAATTTTGTTAAATTCAAGAATTATTCGGATTTAATTCAATCAAAATTTAGTCAAACTGAATAATTAGATGTTTGATTCGGCATTACAAAAAAACGAATTATTCACGAATAATTCGCATCTGTCCGTGTATGAATGGTTATACTTATAAGGGTACGGGTGTTCATCTAAAAGAAAAAAGAAAAAGAAAAAAAAAAGGAACGGTTAAATTTTTGAGATTTTTTTTGAGATTGGAGCTGTGTGAATATTTTTACTTTGACCCCTTAATTAATAACGAATAAATATATACATTTATAAATTTTAAATATGAATTGATGAGTATTTTGGAGATACAGAATTGTGTTTGGATTATACTCTTTTTGTCTTCAAATTTATTATCTTTAATATTCAAATAAAGGTTTGTTGCAAGCGCATAACCAATCAATGTAGTACTTAGGGTGTCAAATCACAAGGAATACGTTTAGATACTAGACTTAAAATTTAACAATTAATTTCAGAAAATGAAATAAAGTAAAGAAAAATTAGGGGGGGGGGGGGGGGCTTGTTCTATCAATTCTAATTTTGGGTTCAATATCCAAAAGAAAGGAATTTTAAACAATAAATGAAAATAAAACAAAGAAAAGAAAGATTGGTTTGCTTTCAAGTTGTGGAGATCTAGGGGTATTCGATATACAATCCCTTGCCAATTCTATCTATTCGGTATTGTTTAAATTCATGTATGATTTGATGAGGTTTCTAACCTAAAGTGTTAAAAAGGGTCACGGTCGTGAATTAATAACGTGCTTAGATAGTTTCAGACTTCACGGTTGTTCTTGTTAGCCTATTTCAACTAATTATTGATACAAGTATTTTGGTGCGGTGGGTTAATGTTCCTTGAATTTTAGGCGTTGTCACCATTCTAAAGGGATATTTAACAATCTTTTGCACACAAAATATATATCAATACTTAGTCAATCTAGGTGTCCTAAGTAAGGGTTTGACTTCACGGCCGTTCTTGATCACCAAACCCTAACCTTTAATTTCTATAGTTTCAGATATGGATATCAAAGTACGGTTGCTTCTAATTCAAACCCTAAGGTATATGTGTTCATAATTTGGCACTCTCCTCTCATCCTAACTTCTTTGGATTTTTTGCATTACAAATAAATTCCAAAGAGGGACTACTTCGATTATAAGTACTAAACTATGTAATAAACATAAATGATAAATTACAAAAATTAACAATCAAATCCCATAAAACAATCATAATAAAAACAAATATCAGAATAAAATAGAATTAAACAAGTTCATTCATTGACCTAGACCCCTAGAGAGAGATCTACTATCTATTGGAGAGATCCATTACAAAAATTGGCAAAAATAAGAAGAAATAGAATAAAGAAATGATTACACCTTTGTCAAATTAAAGACTTCAATCTTGCCGAAATCTTGGAAAGATCTTCTCTTTCTCCTTCCTAGAAAAACCTCTTGAACTTCGAAAATTGCTGCAGATTTATCACTGTATTTTATGAAAATGGACATGCACCAAGGGAAAAATAGAGAGATAAGAGTTGTGTCTTAAATGGGAATGAACCTCCTCTTATATAGCCAAGAGCTATACCCAATTAAGAGCCTAGAAAGTGGGGTTAGTAGGTGCTATCTTTGGATTGTTTCTCAGATTGTCTTGTCCACATTTGACTGTCAAACACGTCCTTGGTGCGCCAGAAATAGAAAAATTGTCAAACCATATAATTCTGGCTGTCTGCGGGTCTAGTGCGTCCGCATTGGTGGTGAGTGCGGATGGGTGACCCGCACTGGCTCCAACTTTTCTTATTTAACTTTATGAATTTCTGCGTAAATAACCTGAGTGCGTTCGCACTGGATGCGAGTGCGGATGGATGACTCGCACTCATTAAATTTCCTGTGCTGTTTTGAAGTTTCTAAAATCGGTTAAGTATTGAGGGCAGATGGATGACCCGCACTGGCTGATGAATGCGGATGCATTACGCTTGGACTTTTTCTTCTGCAGGTCTGAGATGCTGGAAATTCGGCTAAGTATTGAGTGCGTTCGTACTGAATGTGAGTGCATCAGCACTGAGGGTTATTTTCTTCAGTTTTCATCTTTTCCTGCATTTTAAAGCCAAACAACCGCAGTAACTTGATTCTAGGTGTTGTATATTCAATTTATATTCAAAATACATGATATTTGATGTTATTTTATGATAAAAACTAGATCTAATGTGTATATAATTTATGCTTATCATGAATGTATTATGTTTTAAATAAAATTAATTTACACGTTAAGATTCCTAATTTAAAATCATACATTAAAATTCACCAATCACCTTAACAGGCTTAAATACATACTGACATCATCTCATCAAAGCCTCTACAAAGTTATATTTGTCAGTTTCAAATTATATATAATAAAAGAAAGCGAAAGAATTTGACAAGCAACAAACAAAAGGGTCAAAATGAAATAAAAAATAATACCTCATTCTATTTCATTGTCCCTCTTTTATAACCTCTATCATTTTGATATCCAAACAAAATGTTAAAGGTAATGTGTTGTAAATAATATGTGCTTGTTAGACGGAAATAGTACTGTCAAACAATTAATCATAAATAATCAATCATAATCGAAAATAATCAACAAATTAATTAAGAAATTTTGTGATGATTTGATCCTGTCAATAACTAATCGGTCGATTAATTGGCTTTAGCGGATAACATTAATTATGCCTCTTCGTTGTTTGGATATATCAAGGTTTTAAATAGCTATTATAGCGCTATAGCTTTTAAAGTCCGAAAAAGCTATAGCACAATCATAGCTAGCTATTTAGAAACATTATAGAAGAAAAAGGTTAATAACGTTATAGATTTTGAGGTCCGAAAAAACTATAACGCAGCTATTGCGTAATTATAACTAGCTATTTAGACCCTGGGATATATGAGGTTTCAAATAGTTCGTATTGTTTTTTCAATTTGTAAGTTTGACATTGCTAGGGGCGTAAACGGAGCGGATAATGTTAATACCATATCCGTATCTGCCTTTCAATGAGTGGATACGGATACGGATAGTAAATGGATATCAAAACTCAAAACTATATCTGCTTTAAATGGATACTGATACAAATACGGATATAGAGCGGATAATCTCCGAATACAGATTCGAATACGGAATAGATAATTGTCACAAATATCAGGAATAAAAATCATTTAAAGTCTAGTACTTTCGTAGTTAACATAATAAGAAAATGAACTATATTATTTTGCATAAGAAAGCGAAATACCTAAGTTTCTTTGTTGCAAGCTCAGTTTAGCAGCTGCTGCCACTTCGCTTGAGGAGGGTATTAGACAGTCGAATATATAATTGTGCTACCATAGTACGAAAGCATCAGTACTATTGGTTTTATAAATTAGTCTTAGCTTAACAAATTATATTATATTCTATTAGAGAGTTAGAGCTAGCCCATAGTACAGATTGTAAGTGATATGGACCAATAAAATTACAATTAATAAAATACCACTAATTATGTTCTAGTACTAACTGGTTGATAATTAGTACTTTTTCCCTTTCATACTTAACTAGAATTGTTAACTACCATAAAATTTAAGATAAATACTTTTAGAAAACTTATTTCATACCGTCTCTACACTTTTAAACAATAATTAAAAAGTAAGTAGTTATTCATCAAGAAATTATATAACATGATTACTGGACTACTGGCATCATACATCAAATATTCATAAGTTAGAATCAATTATATAATTATATAACAAAACGTCTTGGTATTGATTGGTTTCATTGATTTGTTCAATTTGTATGAGAATTGAAAGTGTGACAAATTAGTTCAATTTTTAGAAGTGAAAGGGGTGCCTAACTGTCAAGCCCTCACAAAGAAGTAAATAGAATTCTATTAGAGTCATAGAGAGTTTTGATTTACCTAAAATTTGTTCCAAATCATCACTCAAGCCCTCACAGGGAGATCGGCCACTCAAGCTTCTTGGTTGGAGGACACGATGGGTAGGGTTTAGGACATGGAAATCAGTCACTCAGCTTTGGAAGAGAGAGGAGAAGAGTAGATGTTGTAGACTGGTGGCGGGGTGATCGTTAAGCGTGTGCAAAATGGGAGAGAAAGATGGTGATGGGACAATGTGAAGAGAGAGAGGTGAGAAAGAGCGGCAAAGGGAAATGAAAATGAAAGGGAACATGTAGAGATGAAGGTTCGGATTTCTGCTAAAAATATAAAGGTTAGTCCCACTAGTGAAAAAGATATAAACATGAGACATGATATATAGAAATTGCTTTGCCGCTGAAGTAAGAGCGGGTTATGGAGGAATGAATATTGGATACGGATATATGCAGATATCTGCTTCGTTTAGAGATGTTGAAACTTACCCATTTCTGTATCCGTGTATTTTGACTACTTTCAATATTTATTCGGATCCGAATCTGTCAAGTATCCGCTTCGTTTAAAATGAATACGGATATTAACCGGATACAGAACGGATTCGGATTGAATAATTCGGATCCGTTTACGTCACATTGCCCCTTTAGTTCCAATTATTCATTCCAACTGTTAGCTAGTGTAACCTAACCCCTTAAAGTTTGGAAGTAACTGCATTAATTAATTTCAAAAACACCATTGCATAGAGAGAACAAATGGAAATGGGTGAGCGAAGCAGAATGTCACTCAGAATTTGCTCTTTTTGCTTTGGAAGACGTAGCAATTACACCGGTGCCACCTTTCTAAAAAGTAGTGCCACGTGTCTCCTGGTAGCGTAAGGTGGGCCAGCAAACCTGAGACCGAGGAGACCTTGTAAGTTGTAATGCAAACTTTTCTATAATTATATATTAGTCTCGTACTAAATACTAATACTATACTTAATCACTAAGTCAGGTTCTTGATCAAATATTTTAAGCACAGGCGCCAGACGGTGCCACCTCGTACACTGTAGCAAGGAACAGTCAGACCTTCGGTTCGGTCTAAACCGAACCAAACCCAACCGAATGAATTTTGAACCGAATAAAGACAAATTAAATAAACCGCGACAAACTTGGGATTTGATTAAATAAACCGAATTAAACAGTACAACAACAAAAATAGCATTTAGTGAGACAGTTTTTGTTTACTGTAGAAATAAATCGTCTTTTTAAATATTTCAAAAAATCTAATTGCTTGTTAAAATGAGACCTATGCATTGTAAAGGCTGTTATTATGTCCTACACCAGGTGCAATTATTTTGATCGGTTCGGTTTATATAAATTGACAAAAATCAAACCCAACCAATAAGACAAAACCGGATCGAACCATCCAAGCCGAAAACCGAATCCCGTAATCCAAAATTTGAGTTCGATTCAAATTCAAAATCAAATAAACCGATCATCTAGACCCTCCTAGACGGAATCCGTATCACCCCAGGTACCTGAGGTGCAAGTCACAATTATGAACCGTTCTTTTCATTTGGCACGAATCTCAAAGCAGACCTCTACAGTCCCAACTGGCTCCGGATTGAGTTTGGCTCAGCTGGAATTAATCTGAGCCGTCCATCATTTTTAATTGTACCTCAGGTACCTGAGGGGACACGGACTCCCCTAACGTGGATGCTTAGCCAAGGACACCACGGCTAAGGAACGAATCCGATCCTTCCCTCAGATCTTGCCACGTTACCTCTCTCTCCTCTTCTCTTTTTAATTCATACTTTGTGTATATATCTCGAGCCTTCTCTTCACTAATGATAACAACACAGCTTAATTTCTCCAAGGCAACGCTTCTTGCTTCCATTTTTTGGTGTCTCAAAGTATAAATTTGGAGGAGAAAAAATGACTAAAACTTGGACTTTACTTACAAACCTCAATTCTGTTGCTGGGTAAGTGTGCATGTGGGTTTTAATCCTCACAAATTTCTTCCAAGAATTAAACTTTTCATTTTTGTAAACTAGACTAATGAACTTCTTTGATCTTTTTTTTTTTTTACGAGAAGGCCGACGCTTATGCTCCTTTATCCTTTGTAAGTGCATGGTTTAGCTACTAATTTGTTATATATTTTTCTTGAACTTGTTTGCGGTATTTTATGAGAAATATATGAAAAAAATTGATAATTTGTACTAGGTACGCTTCGATCTGTGCAATTGAGAGTACAACAAAGGTTGACGATGAACAATGGTTGGCTTATTGGATCTTATACTCATTTATTACTCTCATGGAGATGGTTTCCGAACCCGTCTTGACTTGGTAAAAAATTGTACCTTAATTTCTTGGCTGTAAAAAAAGATATTCATAAATAAAAGAGTAAGGCTTAGGTGCTATTGGATAATATGAAAATCAATTGTATAAACTTTAAACTTCAATTTAAGTAGCTAGTAAATTTGTTATATAATGAAGTTGTAGAATACTAATTTTTACTATTTTTGAAACTTTTTAATATTTTTTATGATTTATAAAAGATGGTAAAAAATGACTTGAAAATAAAAGAAAATTGTCAATATTTTATGTCATTTTTTATCATCTTTCATAATCATAAAAAATAATAAAAATTGGTATTCTGCAAGTTCATTAAATAACAAATTTTCTGAGCTACTTAGATCGGAAGTTTATACAATTACTTTTTGAGACTGTAGCACGGAAGACCTTATTCTATCATGTTTGTTTTTAGCTTAAGGTTTAATTAATTAAGTTGGTTGACAATTGACATGCAATGGTATAATGGATTTGGAACAAATTGAGCTCTTTAATTAATCTGCTTGATTGGTGGTTAATATATGAATTTTATAAACTATGGATTATTTGCCTTTTGTTGTAGGATTCCGATATGGTATCCTATAAAACTGGTATTTGTAGCATGGCTAGTGCTACCTCAGTTCAGGGGAGCTTCTTTCATATACGAAAGGTTTGTGAGGCAGCAAATAAGGAAATATGGGCTCCGGTTGGGCAACGATGAGGCACACTCCCACACTACATAGGCACGTAATGCATTATGCATGTATTGATCAATCATAAATGTATGATTGATTAATTACGGTGGTCTTATTTAATTTGTTTTCTTCTTGCATGTAATTGCTCTGCGTAGTAAGAATAAAATTCTGCAATTCTAACGTGATATATCTTTCACCACCTTTTGTTCATACTTGATGAATGTGAAATTATGAATAAATAATATAAGTTTCACCACCTTTAATGCTTGATGTCTTTTGAAATATTTCATCTAATTTTGTGAGCATTAATAATCCAACTGTGAATTATTAATAATTTAATAATGGAGAATGCTCTAGTCTTTTACCGTACATGTGCCTATTGGACCACTTAGAAATTAACATATTTGGGCTCAAATTTGTGAATTATTGATCTTAAATGAAAGCATTAAATTTGGTTTTACTGGGTTGCTTGTGAATTTAGTTGATTCTGCTTGGATGGACTCATTTTTATTTCGGTAATATGATTTTTTTTTTTTGATCTTTTTGCCATGACAGGTTGAAGCTTTGGTGCATCATGAGGAGAAGTAATTGTCCAGAAACTATTTTTATCTTTTGTGCATGTTTGTTAAATATCACACACAGTAAAGCTTTACAAAGTGATTGTATGGTAGTTATGTTCTTATTTTGTATTAAGGGGTGTTTAATTCTGTTGTTTCTAACAAAATAAAAGAGAAGATAAGAAGAGATTGTTGGTGGTGTTGACTGTTAAGAATGGAGCTATATTCGTTGGCAGCATGATCATAATTTTAGGCCTTTTTTTTCTGAATTAGTTGGGCCTTAGATGTACCTCTGTGAATAGGCCTTCCAATCATGGTTGGGCCTTTTCTTTTCTTTTTGTGTGTCTTTTTTTTTTTTGGGATACCATATTAGGCATTGATAACGTGATTGAAATCTCCTGATTGAACGCATAATGGCACGATTTAAAATAATTTAATCTTCCCATTTAATATCAAGTCAATCTTGTTACTTAAAAGAAAAAAAGAAAAAAAAAACTTTATATAAAAAAATTGGTTACAAGAAAAAATGGGAAGGTGTTGCTTGGTGGAGTTTTTTGAGTAAAGATGAGGTTGAATCTTTTAATTTAAATACTGAAGAGTGATTTTCCAACTGAATTTTAAACATGATTTGTTTGTTCGTGTGGAAGCAAATTATTTTTGTCACTGAATTGAGGTTGGTTTTCGTTAGGTGTTGTAATGGCGTAATGTGTAAATAAAGAGGTGGAGGTGGACAAAAGTAGAAGATAAAGGTGGTAAGAAAAGGATGAAGAGTTTGTTGAGGGTCATGCCATAAATTCCAAGACCCAATTAATTAGATAGCTCAAAGACCTAATTAATTAGACGCTATCGCTAAGCTTTAGCCAATTTTTGTCAAAATGATTTGGATGCAATTAAAGTTTTTGTCTGTTTACGTCATTCTCTCTCTCTCTTCTCTTGGGGTGGAAATGTGATGTTTTCTGAAATTCAATTAGTTAGTTACGGCGGAGTTTGAAGGTTTATGCGATGTATATTGAAACCCATTTTATAAATGATTTTTTTATCAAAAAAACTTATACTTTTAGGATCTTGATAACAGTTCATGCATTTAAGTCTCCATACTTTTCTTGCACTATAACTACCATAACTGCACCGAATTTTTCTCTTCTGAAATATTAATACTCGCCCACGAAAGTATTTATATTTATGAGATGAACCATTCTTACGTGAATAATTATCTCTCTAATAAAATTTTCAAATGTTCTCGCACTATAAGTACCTATGCGGGACAACTTAATCTAAAGGGGGGGGGGGGGGGGTCATATATGCTTCTAAAAATATTAATATTGTCATAACTAGCTACGGAGTGCAAAACTTAATATTTTTTACATATAGTGATGGATGACGTCTAAAAGCATTAATATATTATGTATTGCAAATGTTTATACATATGCACTTAAAATATTGATATGTATATATAATGTACGAAGTTTAATTTCAAGCGTTCGATCATATGATCAAATTACAAATCAAGTATTAATATCTTATTGTGCAAGTATTTATACCTATGCTTTGAAGTATTTATTCCTATGAGAGTGTCTGTTTTTGTTAGAGGAAGGTTGACACGGGGGCCACTGGAGGTCTGAAAAATGATCATCATAACAAGTTACGCATTAAAGTATTAATATTTTATTTTTTAAGTATTAATATCTTATCATCAAAGTATTTATATCTGTGAAGGTTAATGCGGAGACGAGTGCGGGACTGAGAAAGGAGACCATAAAATTAGTGGAGATTATAATACAACCTTCCTATAATGTTACTGTGGGGACAGAGAAGAGACTGAAGTGAGGGAATTCATATAATTATTCTAAATTTTAATCATGAAAAAAAATTGTGATCAATTAATTGGAAGTTGATTTTTTTTTAGTTAATTCAATTTGATGCGTATCATATTTAAATAATAAAAATACATTTGTAATGTTATCTTTCTAGTTTGAAAAGTATTGGTCAAATTGTGAAATCTATACTCGAACAACGGTTATTTGATTATATAAAACTATTCTATTAGGACGTTATCCGGTCAAATTGATCATGATTTATTTTAGTTGTTTCTGAATATCGATGGGAACTTGGGAAGTCTTCTTTCAAAATTTCAATATCAATCGAAAAAAACAGAGTAGAATTATGGTGTTCTGAAGTTCACAAAGTTTATTGGTGAACTCAAGTTTAAATCTATTAAATTGACTTTAGATGACTAATTTGAATCATTGGAACCCGTCTACCTTACGAGTGATGCATCTACATGTGAAAATTTTAATCATTTGAATTAATTTAGTAAAGTTGGTAAAAAAATATTCAAAAAATAAATACATTAAAATTAATTTATTAACCTTCTAATTTTGACCAATTGACTTTATACTAAATTAATTCGAATATTTAAAATTTTCACATGTAGATGCATCATTCGTAAGGTAGGCGAGTTTCAACGGTTCAGATTCTTCATTTGAAGCGGATTTGACGAGCTTTAAACTTGAGTTCACCATAGTGCTTAGTGAACTTAAGAGCACCCTAGTTCTACTTAAAAAAAAAATTACATTTGATTAGCTGTTCGATATGAACTAAGAATAAAAACAAGGAAAAAAAGCAAACTGGAATGCCAATAGCAAAGATGACCCTGTTGAGATTTTAAACTTTTAAATTTTTTCCAGACCACATTTTCAGATTCTTTTCTTAAAAAAAAAATGACACCTCATCAGTATCTGGTGCGATCGATGTCTTGAGTCAGAATTCATAGAAGTTGGTAGCACTACGTGTGCGTTGATATTTTCTGTTTCAAAATTCAGTTGATGCTGATCGATCGATGCTTATTTGATTAATTTGACTTCTTCAATTTGGTTTGATCGTGATTTTTAACTGCGATGTCTATAATGAAAAGAACATAAATTAAGCAACACAATTTTATTAATCAAATTTACATTTTACCAGAAAAATAAATAAATAAAAGAATAAAAGAAGAAAAAAGAATTTCCAGATGAACATTGCAAGCAAGCAAGGAAAAAAAAAATGAAAGAGTATGTGCCAAGCCAAGTAGCTTATGATTCAGATAATAATAAAATAACAATCAGTAGAAAATCATTTGGGGAATCGACTAGGTTTAATTATAGCAGAAGGAATAAAATAGGTTTAATTAAAGCAGAAGGAATAAAATAGTACAAGATCATCGCAAAGGTCTCTCATGATGAATTTGCCTATTTGCATAGGCGGTAGGAGAAAACAAACAAAAAGGCCAGTTGGGCACATGCACACAGCATGGGCTTCCCACCTAGATGCTCATGCTAATTTTCATGCTCTTAGTAACTGTAGGTCGTCACCCTGTTTTTTTATTTATTTTTTTATTTATTTATTTATTATTATTATTATTATTATTATTATTATTATTATTATTATTATTATTATTATTATTATTATTATTATTATTATTATTATTATTATTATTATTATTATTATTATTATTATACACACACCATAGACTTGTGTGACATTTGACATTTCATCCATGACGATTTCAAATTCTTCACAATGCATGTAGCGTTTAAAAATAAAATGAATCTTATTGGAAAGCTAAAAATTAATTAGTTAAGAAGGTCTAGAAGATATGATAAAAGAAAATGAGTGAGTCTATGGTAATAAGTAAAATTTGATTCGTAATATATACGAATTAATATTTTTGTTTCAAAACTCTAATGGTCGATCCGAACCATTCAACATTATGTTCATATGAATATGTGCTTGCTGATTGAATTTTTTATTTTTTTTTATTTTTAAAGATAGGTATATAATCACTATTTTTGAATGGTCTAGAATTTTCAAATTAAGTAATTTTCTATCTATTTTAAAAAATAGTAAAAATAATCTATAAAATATATTCGGTATGCAAATATATATTCATATAAGGATTACGTTGAACGATTCGAATTGACCATTAGCATTTTAAAAATAAAAATATTAATCTGTATTGCGGATCAACCCGTACTATGCATAGTAACTTATACTCAAATTATATATCTAAGTTCATTATGCAATTTGTGGTGAAGTAAAGTCCTATAGTCTCTTCTGTTTTTGCTCATTTTTTTCCAGCTCTTTTCTTCCTTTTTTTTCAACCTTTTTAAATAAAGTTGTATTGTAAATAAAAGGTTCTTGTACTTAGGGCTGGCAAAAAAATTCGTAGTTCGATTCGAGTTTGATTTGGGTTTAATTTGAGTTTAATTCGATTCGAAATGGGTTCGAATTGAAACGAATCAAACTAGGTTCGGTTCGAAATTAATTCAAACCAAACTCAAACCTAGACTGGTTCGATCGAAATGGATTCGGTTACTTTTATGGTTCGAATCTCATAATAATATCGGCCGTCCATTTATCTGATAAAATTAAAATCCAAGATAGAGAGTCATAATTTAACTTAGTCGACACTCCCTCGCTCTCAAATCTCAATAACCTAGTTTTTTCTCCAGCTCTCCTTAACTCACTCTCCTTCTAGGTCTAAAATATAGCCGACGCTCTCGGAGATTGGCTGTCTCTGTGGCCTAGATGACTGTCTCTCCTCTCTCTTCGGTCGTCTCTTATAGTTCATACCAGAAAAGCCGTCTCTGATGTATTCTTTCATGAACAATTTTTCAACTTAAAAATACTCATTTTATATTTCATACCGGTAAAAGGAAGCCATGTGAATTTTGTCATGTGAGAAAAAATTAATGTATAAACTACCGGTATAATTAGGGCTGCTAAAAAATAATTTAGTTCGTGATTCGATTCGGGTTCGATTCGAAAAATGTGTAATTCGCAATTAATTCGATTCAAAATGGGTTCGGTTTGAAACTAATCAAACCAGGTTTGGTTTGAAATTAATTCAAACCAAACTCAAACCTAGGGTAAGTTCGGTTCGGTTCGAATCGTTGCCACCCCTAGTTATATTGTTAACACCGTTATTTTTCTATAGGTAACAAATTCAAATTATGTAAAACACAAAGAGTGCTTGAAGAATGTACAAAATTTTAAGAGATAAAAGTAGTAGGCTGAGAGCTTGAATGTAAAAAATGTGAGAGGGATCACCTGACAATAATTATTATTTTTAATAATTTTGACAAAAATATATTTTTTAAATAATAAATTTGAAAATTTTAAAAGTAATTTTATAAGTGTATGTTATTGGACATATAGATAATTTAATAATTAATAAATGAAAAATTATATTCCCCATGTTGTGTTATCGGAAATAATCATATCTTTTAAAGCAAATTGCAGTTATAAATCTACGAGTTGTAAATATAAGCGAATAAAATCTTCTAAAAAATTGGGTGGATTTGCAAAATAAAAGAATCCGTCCCCACCGCAAATAAGCGGAACACTTTATACACGCCCCCGCCGTTTCGTCTGTTATAGACAAGTTTTTTTTTTTTTGAGTGAATGTTATAGACAAGTTGATATAGCCTATTTGTGGTGATACACCAAACAGCTCTCCGGGCACATTTAGATGGAATCCACGTAGGACAATTTTCGTGGAATGACACGTGTTATGAAGAGGGAGGTAGAAGCTCCTGTCGTCGGAGGCTGTACGCGCGTCCGATCCTCTAGATGAATACATTCGAAGTCTCCATTTCCGCAATAATTAGACGTTGCTCTGTGAAAAGATATTTGGACATGGTCTTAGATCTAGTTTTTGAACCTAGAGCACAGTCCGTACCTGACTATGGACCCCACACTGAGTTATAGTGAATTTTGGTTCAATCGGTTAGCTATAGAGGGTTTAGAACAGTAATTTAGTTTATTCTTGATCCTTCTCGCTACAAAGCAACTCCAACATGATCCCAGGTAACCTGGGGGCACATGATAGATGTACACGTCGTCCCCTTAGTAGAAGAAAACAATCTTGACAAAAATAAAAATAAAAAATTGCACTTGAAGCAATTTAACAAAAAATTATCCCCTCAGAAAATAACTCTTTCTGAATATGATTTTTCTTATAATTGTAAGTATATTTAGAATACATACTTAAGTAAAAATTCAAAGAAATAAATAGATTTTTGTAAGAAGCGCATTCGTCAGCGTTTTAGCTCTGATAAAAAAAAATCAACATACAATTTACATTTGAGCTATATTAAGAAAATATTAAAGTATAATTTGTTTTATTTATGAATTGAATTTTATATAATTTTATAATGTATATACATATTAAAATTGACAATGCAAAGCTATATTTGAATCTGCATTGAATTGAACATACATATTACATGGGGGACAAATTTGAAACATATAGACTAATTTGAAGTGACTTGGAGCACTCTAGAAGTCCCTATATATGACAAGATAATAGGACATTTACAACCCTACTACAACACTCTAATTGAAAGTGTTAGGAGCACTCTCGTAGTGTTTTCAGATGGCAAGATAATAGGTCATTTACAATCCAAAGACAATACTCCAATTGAAGAGGTTTGGAGTAGTCTAGAAGTGCTTCTATATGACAAGATAATAGAACATTTATAGCCCTAATACAACACTCCAATTGAAGATGTTTGGATCACTCTAGTAGTGTCTCAAGATAGCAAGATAATAGGGCACTTACAACCCTAATACAACATTCCAATTGAAGGTGTATAGAGCACTCTTGTAGTGTCTCTATATGGTAAGATAATAGGACATTTACAACTCTAATACAACACTCCAATTGAAGGTGTTTGGAGCACTCTAGTAATGTCTTAATATAGCAAGAGAAGAGAGTAATTGCAACCCTAATACAGCACTCCAATTGAATGTATTTGGAGCACCCTAGTAGTGTCTCCAAATGGCAAGATAATAAGGCAATTACAATCCTAATACAACACTCCAATTGAAGGGGCTTGGAGCACTCTAGAATACAACACTCCAATTGAAGGTGTTTGGAGCACTCTAGTTGTTGATAAACACAAAATATGTACACTTTTGCTTAGGGTTTTGTATTGATAACTTGACCAATTTCCATGCATTTAGGTTAATTTAGCGTAATTTAGCTTAGAAATACATTAAGAACCAAGTTATTGTTGTTTGCTCATTTTATTTATAGTTTTGGAGCATTTGCAAGCTTTGGAATGGTCTTTGGGGCACTTGGTGCGACCGTATCCACTTTGGAAGAAACCTCGATCGAAAAGGAACAAAAACAATCATTGGTGCGACCGTATCCACTTTGGTACGGCATGGCCGACCCGCACACCTCTTAGAACTTCAAAGCATGAAGCACAACACATTGGTGCGGCCTACCATGCGGCCACCCCTACCCGCACTCCTAGCCGCACACCTTGGCAGAACAACACCCCAAAAGACAGTGAGCTTTTGCGGATGAAGGTGTGACCACCCCTGCCCGCACACCTCCATCTCTCTTCACAACGCAGCACACTATGCGGCCTGAATAGGCCACACCCTAGGCCGCACTAGCCAGATCTTTGGCAATTTTTGTGCATTTATTGTGCAATCTTCGTCCAATTCACTTCCATATTGTGCCTGATTTTTCCCCAAGTCACCAATTTGGTTATAAAAAGCAGTAGGCAGCCATCTGGAGACTCAACTTTGGATACGACAATTCTTTCCAAAAAGACCCTAATCGCCTTCTCCATCCATTTGATCTCTCAAGTGAATCAAAGGTGCGAATGATTGAAGAACTTGGTGGATCTCGAGAAGCTTGCAAGGAAGGACTGAGGTGTAACTTGAAAATTGGTGTACTATATTTCTCTTGTTACCATCTTGTTTTTTTTTTTTTGTATTAGTTTTGTTTTCTATCATGGATGTTATTGTTTTTGTGATTGCACCCATGAGAGGCTAATTTTCTCTCTAAGGGCTTATGTTGTATCATGAACTTGTGTTAGTTTATTTACTTGGATGTTCTTTTTATTATGATTATTTTGGCTTGATGCTTGGTTCTATTTTATATTTGTGAGTCATACATGATTGTGTTTTTGATAACTTGACCTTGCGGGGGTAGTGAGTACCTCCTGTCTTTATAGAGCGTTAAATTAAACCCTTTCATTGTACAAAAATCATCTTAGGGATAATAGGTTAGTTGGAAAGCTTTGGGAAACCAAATGTTCAATTACATATGTTAATCGGGAATTTACCAAATACTATACCAAGTAGTAGTAGTAGATGACTTCAATTAAAGAACCCAAATAAGTAGTGAAAGACCTAGGCTGGAGGTATACTAGTGTGAAGACATGAATTAGTTTTGGTCGATGCTAGGAGGTAGATAAACTAATTCCCAATCAAGACAATAACATGAATTTAGAGAACTCCAAAAGTAATAAAATGACCACGTGATTGTTGACCAAAAGCCCTTAGACCTCGTTATCTTGATTTACAAAACCCTTTTACTATACATTTAATTTAGTTCTTGTTAAAACCAACTGCTTTGGGTATTGAATCCAAAACTAGTTTACATGCAACAACCCCCCCCCCCCCCCCCCCATTTACTTATTTGCATTTATTTAGATCTAATTTAGTTTAAATAGAAAATATAATTGCCTTAGTCATTGGATCGATACCTCATTTACTACAAAGATAGATTATGCGCTTGCAATTCAAACTTCATTGCATATTTAGGTTTTATAAATTTAAAGCAAAAAGTGTACCGATTTGACCACAAATAATCACACCTAAAATACACAACAGCCGTGTCTCAAGATAGTAAAATAATAAGGCATTTACAACCCTAATACAACACTCCAATTGAAGGTGTTTGGGACACTCTAGAAATGACTCTATATGGCAAGATAATAGGGCATTTACAACCCTAATACAACACTCCAATTGAAGAGTTTTGGAGCACTCTAGTAGCGTCTCAAGATGGCAAGATAATAGGGCATTTACAACCCTAATACAACACTCCAATTGAAGGGGCTTGGAGCACTCTAGTACTGTCTCTATATGACAAGAAAATAGGGCATTTACAACCCTAATACAATACTCCAATTGAAGGTGCTTGGAGCACTCTAGTAGTGTCTCCAAATGGGAACATAAGAGGGTAGTTGTAACCCTAATTAAACACTCCAATTGAAGGTGTTTGGAGCACTCTAGTAGTGTCTCTAGATGACAACATAATAGCGCAATTACAACCCCAATACAACACTCCAATTAAAGGGATTTGGAGCACTCTAGAAGAGCCTCTATATGACAAGATAATAAGGCATTACAACCCAAAAACAATAATTCAATTGAAGTTGTTTGGAGCACTCTAGTAATGTGACAAGAGAAGAGAGTAGTTGCAACCCTAATACAACACTCTAATAGAAAGTACTTGCAGCACTCTAGTAGTGTCTCCAAATAACAACATAAGAGCGTAGTTGCAACCCTAATAAAACACTACAATAGAAGGTGTTTGGAGCACTCTAGTAGTGTCTCCACATTGCAAGATAATAGGGCAATTACAACCCTAATACAACACTCCAATTGAAGGTGTTTGGAGCACTTTAGTAGTGTATATAACAAGATAACAGGACAATTCCAACCCTAACACAATACTCCAATTGAAGGGGCCCGGAGCATTTTAGAAGTCCCTCCATATGGCAAGATAATAGAGCATTTACAACCCCTAATACAACACTCCAATTAAAGGAGTTTAGAGCACTTAAGTAGTGTCTCCAGATGGCAAAATATAAGGCATTTACAACCCTAATACTACACTCCAATTGAAGGTGTTTAGAGTACTCTAGTAGTGTACCTATATAGCCAGATAATAGGACATTTACAACCGTAAAACAACACTCTAATTGAAGTATTTGGAGCACTCTAGTAGTGTCTCTATATGGCAAGATAATAGGGCATTTACAACCCTAATACAACACTCTAATTGAAGGGGTTTCAAGCTAGAAGTGCCTCTATTTAGCAAGATAATAGGGCATTTACAACCCTAATACAATACTTCAGTTGAAGGGGTTTGGAGCACTCTAGTAGTGTCTTTAGATGGCAAGATAATATGGCATTTACAAACCTAATTAAATACTGTAATTGAAGGTGTTTGGAGCACTCTAGTAGTGCCTCTAGATGGCAACATAATAGGGCAATTGTAACCCTAATACAACACTCCAATTGAATGGGTTTGGAGCAGTCTAGATGATAAGATAATCGGGCATTTACAACCCTAATACAATACTCCAGTTGAAGGGGTTTGGAACACTCTAGTAGTGTCTCTAGATGACAACATAATAGGGCATTTACAATCCTAATACAACACTCCAATTGAAGGGTTTCAGAGCACTCTGGTAGTGTCTCTATATGGCAAGAGAGCAGGGCAGTTACAACACTAATACAACACTTCAATTAGAGGAGCTTGGAGCACTCTAGAAGTGCCTCTATATGACAAGATAATAGGGTATTTACAACCTAAGTACAACACTCCAATTGAAAGAGTTTCGACCACTCTGATAGTGTCTCCATATGGCAAGATAATATGGCATTTACAACCCTAATATAACACTCCGATTGAAGGTGTTTAGAGTACTCTAGTAGTGTACCCATATGGCAAGATAATAGGGCATTTACAACTCTAATACAACACACTAATTGAAGGTCTTTGGAGCACTCTAGTAGGGCATTTACAACCCAAATACAACACTCCAATTAAAAGAGTTTCAACTACTCTAGTAGTTTCTCCACATGGCAGGATAATATGGAATTTACAACCCTAATACAACACTCCAATTGAAGGTGTTTAGAGTACTCTAGTAGTGTACATATATGTCAGGATAATATGGCATTTACAACCCTAATACAACACTCCAATTGAAGGTGTTTAGAGTACTCTAGTAGTGTACATATATGTCAAGATAATATGGTATTTACAACTCTAATACAACACATTAATTGAAGGTATTTGAAGTACTCTAGTAGTGTCCATGTATGGCAGGATAATAGGGCATTTACAATCCTAATACAACACTCAAGCTGAAGGGGTTTGGAGCACTCTTGTAGTGTCTCTATATGGTAAGATACTAGGGCATTTACAACCCTAATACAACAATCCAATTAAAGGAGTTTGGAGCACTCTAGTAGTGTCTCCAGATGACAAGATGGTAGGGCATTTACAACTCTAATACAATACTCAAATTGAAGGTGTTTTATAGTACTCTAGTAGTGTACCTATATGGCAAGGTAATAAGGCATTTACAACCCGAATAAAACACTCCAATTGAAGGGGTTTCGAGCACTCTAGAAGTGCCTCTATATGGGAAGATAATAAGGGATTTACAACCCTAATACAAAATTCTTGTTGAAGGGGTTTGAAGCACTATAGTAGTATCTCAATATGGCAACATAATAGGACATTTACAACTCTAACACAATGCTCTAATTGAAGGTGTTTAGAGTACTCTAGTAGTGTACCGATATGGTGAGAAAATGGGGGATTTACAACAATAATACAACATTCTAATTGAAGGTATTTGGAGCACTCTAGTAGTGTCTCTATATTGCAAGATAATTGGGCATATACGTCACTAATACAACACTCCAATTGAAGGAGTTTGGAGAAATCTAGTAGTCTCTCCAGATGGCAAGATAATAAGGTATTTACAACACTAATACAACACTCTAATTGAAAGTGTGTATACTCTAGTAGTGCCTCCAGATGGCAAGATGACAGGGCATTTAAAACCCTAATACAACACTCCAATTGAAGGTGTTTATAGTACTCTAGTAGTGTACCTATATGGCAAGATAATGAGGGATTTACAATCCAAATACAAAACTCTAGTTGAAGGGGTTTGGAGCACTCTAGTAGTCTCTCTATATGGCAAAATAATAGGACATTTGCAACTCTAACACAATGCTCCAATTCAAGGTGTTTAGAGTACTCTAGTAGTGTCCCGATATGGTGAGAAAATGGGGGATTTACAACCATAATACAACACTCTAATTGAAGGTATTTGGAGCATTCTAGCAGTGTCTCTATATTGCAAGATAGTTGGGCATATACGACACTAATACAAGACTCAAATTGAAGGAATTTGGAGCACTCTAGTAGTCTCTCCAGATGCAAGATAATAATGTATTTACAACCCTAATACAACACTCTAATTGAAAGTGTTTAGTGTACTCTAATAGTGTACGTATATGACAAGATATTAGGGCATTTACAACCCTAATACAACACTCTAAATGAAGGTATTTGGAGCAGTCTGGTAGTGTCTCTATGTGGTAACATAATAAGGCATTTACAAGCCTAATGCAAACACTTCAATTGAAGGTGCTTGGAGCACTCTAGTTATGTCTCCAAATGGGAACATAAGAGGGTAGTTGTAAACCTAATTAAACACTCTAATTGAAGGTGTTTGGAGCACTCTAGTAGTATCCTCAGATGACAACATAATAGTGCAATTACACCCGTAATACAACACTCCAATTAAAGGAGTTTGGGAAATTCTAGTAGTGTCTCTATTTGGCAAGATAATAAGACATTTACAACACTAATAAAACACTCCAATTAAAGGAGTTTGGAGCACTCTAGTAGTCTCTCCAGATGGTAAGATAATGAGATATTTACAACCCTAGTACAACACTTTAATTGAAAGTGTTTTGTGTACTTTAGAAGTGTACAAATATGGAAAGATAATAGGGCATTTACAACCCTAATACAATACTTCAATTGAAGGTGCTTGGAGCACTCTAGCAGTGTCTTTAGTTGGCAACATAATAGCGCAATTACACCCCTAATACAACACTCCAATTAAAGGGGTTTGGGAAATTTTAGTAGTGTCTCTATATGGCAATATAATAAGGCATTTACAACATTAATAAAACATTCCAATTAAAGGAGTTTCGAGCACTCTAGTAGTCTCTCCAGATGGCAAGATAATGAGTAATTTACAACCCTAGTACAACACTCTAATTGAAAGTGTTTAGTGTACTTTAGTAGTGTACCGATATGGCAAGATAATAAGACATTTATAACCCTAATACAACACTTTAATTGAATGTATTTGGAGCACTCTAGTAGTGTCTCTATATGGCCACATAATAGTTACAACCCTAATACAATACTTCAATTGAAGGTGCTTGGAGCACTCTAGTAGTGTCTCCAAATGGGAACATAAGAGGGCAGTTGTAACCCTCATTAAACACTCCAATTGAAGGAGTTTGGAGCACTCTAGTAGTGTCGCCACATTGCAAGATAATAGGGCAATTACAAGCCTAATACAATACTCCAATTGATGGTGTTTGGAGCACTTTAGTAGTGTTTCTATATGACAAGATAATAGGGCAATTACAACCCTAATACAACATTTCAATTGAAGGGGCCTGAAGCACTCTAGAAGTGCCTCTATATGGCAAGATAACAGAGCATTTACAACCCCAAATAAAACACTCCAATTGAAGGAGTTTGGAGCACTCAAGTAGTGTCTCCAGATGACAAGATAATAGGGGATTTAAAACCCTAACACTACACTTGAATTGAAGGTGTTTAGAGTACTCTAGTAGTGTACCTATATAGCTAGATAATAGGACATTTACAACTCTAATTAAACACTGCAATAAAAGGTGTTTGGAGCACTCTAGTAGTGTCTCCAGATGGCAAGATAGGGCATTTACAACCATAATACAACACTCTAATTGAAGGTATTCGGAGCACTATAGTAGTGTCTCTATATGGCAAGATAATATGCATTGACAACCCTAATACAACACTCCAATTGAACGGGTTTGGACCACTCTAGTAGTGTCTCTAGATGGATATATAATAGTCATTTACAACCCTAATACAACACTCCAATTGAATGTACTTAGAGTACTCTAGTAGTGTACCGATATTGAAAGATAATAGGGCATTTACAAGCATAATACAACACTCCAATTGAAGGTATTTGGAGCACTCTAGTAGTGCCTTTATACGGCATGATAATAGGGCATTTATACAATACTCCAGTTGAAGGGGTTTGGACCACCTTAGTAGTGTCTACAAATGGCAAGATAATAGGGCATTTACAACCCCAATTAAACGCTGCAATTGAAGTTGTTTGGAGTACTCAAGTAGTGTCTCCATATAGCAACATAATAGGGCAATTGCAACCCTAATACAACACTCCAATTGAAGGGTTTGGAGCAGTCTAGAAGTGCTTATATAGCAAGATAATAGGGCATTTACAACCCTAACACAACACTCCAATTGAAGGGGTTTGGACCGCTCTATTAGTGTCTCTATATGGCAAAATAATATGGCAGTTATAACTCTAATACAACACTTCAATTGGAGGAGTTTGGAGCACTCTAGAAGCGCCTCTATATGACAAGATAATAGGGCATATACAACCCTAATACAACACTCTAATTGAATGGGTTAGGAGCACTCTAGAAGTGCCTCTATGTGGCAAGATCATAGGGCATTTACCACCCTAAACACTCCAATTGAAAGAGTTTGGAGCACTCTAGGAGTGTCTCCAGATGGCAAGGTAATATAACATTTATAACCCAATTGAAGGTGTTTAGAGTACTCTAGTAGTGTACCTATATGGCAAGATAATAGGGCTTTTACAACCCCAACAAAACACTCCAATTGAAGGAGTTTGGAGCACTCTAGAAGTTCTTCTATATGGCTAGATAATAGGGCATTTAGAACCCTCATACAACACTCCAATTGAAGGAATTCGGAGCACTCTACAAGTGCCACAACATGTCCAGATAATATGGCATTCACAACCATAGTACAATACTCCAATTTAATTGGTTTGGAGAACTCTAGAAGTGCCTCTATATGGCTAGATAATAGGGTATTTACAACCCCAATACAACACTCCAATTGAAGGGGTTTGGAGCACTCTACTAGTGCCTCAATATGGCAAGACAATAGGGCATTTACAACCCTAATACAATAGTCCAATTGAAGCGATTTGGAGCACTCTAGTAGTATCTCTATATGGCATGATAATAGGGCATTTACAACCCTAATACAGCACTGCAATTGAAGGGGTTTGGAGCACTCTTGTAGTGTCTCTATATGGCAAGATAATAGAGCATTTACAACCCTAATACAACACTCCAATTGAAGGAGTTTGGAGCACTCTAGTAGTGTCTGCAGATGACATGATAATATGGCATTTAGAACCCTAACACAACACTCCAATTGAAGGTGTTTTGGAGTACTCTTGTAGTGTACCTATATGGCAAGATCATAGGGCACTTACAACCTAACAGAACACTCCAATTGAAGGTATTTGGAGAACTCTAGTAGTGTGTGGCAAGATAATAGGGCATTTACAACCGTAATAAAACACTCCAATTGAAGGGTTTGGAGCACTCTAGAAGTTCCTCTATATGGCTAGATAATAGAGTATTTAGAACCCTAACACAACACTCCAATTGAAAGGGGTTTGGAGCACTCTACTAGTGTGTCAATATGGCAAGACAATAGGGCATTTACAACCCTAATACAATACTCCGCTAGAATGGATTTGGAGCATTCCAGTAGTGTCTCTATATGGCATGATAATAGGGCATTTACAACCCTAATACAACACTCCAATTGAAGGGGTTTGGAACACTCTTGTAGTGTCTCTATATGGCAAGATAATAAAGAATTTACAACCCTAATACAACACTACAATTGAAGGAGTTTGGAGCACTCTAGGAGTATCTCCAGATTGCACGATAATATGACATTTACAACTCTAACACAACACTCCAATTGATGGTGTTTTGGAGTACTCTTGTAGTGTACCGATATGGAAAGATTATAGGGCACTTACGACCTAACTGAACACTCCAATGGAAGGTATTTGGAGAACTCTAGTAGTGTCTCTATATGGCTAGATAATAGGGCATTTACAACCCTAATACAACACTTCAATTGAAGGGGTTTGGAGCACTCTACTAGTGCCTCAATATGGCAAGACAATAGAGCATTTACCAACCTAATACAATACTCCAATTGAAGGGATTTGGAGCACTCTAGTAGTGTCTCTATATGACATGATAATAGGGCATTAACAACCCAAATACAATGCTGCAATTGAAGGGATTTGGAGCACTATAGTGTTTCTATATGGCTAGATAATAGGGCATTTACAACCCTAATACAACACTCCAATTGAAGGGGTTTGGAGCACTCTACTAGTGCCTCAATATGGCAAGACAATAGGGCATTTACAACACTAATACAATAGTCCAATTGAAGCGATTTGGAGCACTCTAGTAGTATCTCTATATGGCATGATAATAGGGCATTTATAACCCTAATACAACACTCATATTGAATGGATTTGGAGCACTCTAGTAGGGTCTCTATATGGCTAGATAATAGAACATTTACAACCCTAATACAACACTCCAATTGAAGGGGTTTGGAGCACTCTTGTAGTGTCTCTATATGGCAATATAATAGAGCATTTACAATCCTAATACAACACTACAATTGAAGGAGTTTGGAGCACTCTAGTAGTGTCTCCAGATGGCACAATAATATGGCATTTACAACCTTAACACAACACTCCAATTGATGGTGTTTTGGAGTACCCTTGTAGTGTACCTATATGGCAAGATTATAGGGCACTTACGACCTAACAGAACACTCCAATGGAAGGTATTTGGAGAACTCTAGTAGTGTCTCTATATGGCAAGGGTAATTACAACCCTAATAAAACACTCCAATTGATGGTGTTTGAAGCACTCTACTAGTGTTTACAGATGGCAAGATAATAGGTTATTTGCAACCCTAATACAACACTCTAATTGAAGGTGTTTGAAGCATTTTAGTAATGTCTCTATACAGCAAGAGTGGAGGGTATTTACAACCCAAATACAACACTCCAATTGAAGGTGTTTGAAGCACTCTAATAGTGTCTCAAGATGGCAAGATAATAAGAAATTTACAACCCTAATACAACACTCCAATTGAAGGTGTTTGAAGCACTCTAGTAGTGTCTCTAGATTGCAAGATAATAAGATATTGACAACCCTAATACAACACTCCAATTGAATGTGTTTGGAGCACTCTAGTAGTGTCTGTAGATGACAAAATAATGGGGTATTTACAACCCTAATGCAACACTAGAATTGATGGTGTTTGGAGCACTCTAGTAGTGTCTCTATATGGCATGATAATAGAGCATTTACAACCCTAATACAGCACTGCAATTGAAGGGGTTTGGAGCACTCTTGTAGTGTCTCTATATGGCAAGATAATAGAGCATTTACAACCCTAATACTTGTATATTTTTTTTGGTCTTTTTTTTTTTGCTTCCTTGTAAAACTGAATCTTTTCCAAATTATACCCGAATCACGAATTTTTGAACTTGCCGAACTGAACTCAAAATTTTCTTTTGTCACTATGCGTGTAATAGTAGCACTGGGCCCACTTGATAGAGTAAGATTATTCGTATACGGTATGATTAATGAAGATTAATAATATATGATAATCTACTAGATTAAGTTTGCAAGGATGACACATACCTACCTTGGACTTAATTAGTTACCATGAGACGATGGAATTAACACGAGTAAATTGTCTACTTAAGGATCGTGATATTGTACTGGACAACATCATCTGTGTAATTAGGGATCATAATGTACTGCCAAGTGCAACCGATGATCTATAGAAGTTAAAACAGTTTTAACTCTATTGCCGACATAACACATATCCTATCGGGTCACACCGCATAGGAAGTAATCAGAGAATCTTATTATTAATTATAAATATTATAATTAATCAATAAGATGGTTTTATAATTAGTTATAAATGTTATAATTAATTATAAATGTCATATAGATGACAAGCTTAAACAGATTAAAATTACAAGCGTGTCACATGTTGTGTAAAAGTTATCACAACTGCAATTACAAAGGAATATAATTGTTCAGAACAATTATATAAATGGATTAGTATATTTGGGCCTTAATTATATTTAGAATATAATTAAGAAAGCTCATTGAAGCCCAAAAGCCCAGGTCTGATACTATTCATTATGGGCCCTTGTACTATTCACATTGGGCCAAGGGACATTTTGGTAATTTACTGTTCACCGACCTACTGTTTATGCCGACCTTCATGATGCCTATAAATAGGGGTGGAGGGTGATGGTAAAGGCATACCATTTTCCTTTGTAATATTGGAAAGTCTGACGAAGTCATGTTCCTTTCTTTCTCGATTTTTCCTATCAAATAGTGTTTGAGTTAGGAAAAAAATATATGTCTATATATTTCTAAGAGTTGTGAGTGGTGGTATCTCGCGAAGTCTCCGGTGACTCCGCTTTTGCACGAGGTTGTGAAAGTGGAGTATCTGCAGATCGCGAGATAACTGTTTTTGCCGAGTGTCTCGGGTATAGTATTTCTAACAAAAGAAATACTCAATCTCTGATTGTTCCTGGTGGATTAATGATAAAGGCACTAGACGTCTGGTGTTTTTGTCCAACAGCAGCATCGCAGCAAGACTAACGGTAGTTCCAATTAGAATTTGGAACCAAGGTATAATGTTATGATAAAGTTATTAATTGTTAAATAAATTTAGTTTTATAAATCAATCAGGGAGATAGATCCTCGACTTAAGATAGACGTAAAAATTTTGTTTTAAGGTCTTTTCCGCACTTAAGCCAATACGAGGGTTTTGGTTGTTGTTCCGCCCAGAATATATGCTACAAAGTTTCAGTATAGTAAGCTATACCTTTTAAACCTTTGTTACACTCTGTCAAATCAGATAGCAAGTGAACTATCCTATCGATGAGTATGCTAAGGTATCGATCCAAGGGAACAGAAGAAAAAGACCGGACTTATCCTAAAATTACTTGAGATTCTAGAAGTGAGAGAGATTGATTTGGTTTGATTCTAACAATTCTACTGAATTATGACAAGTTTAAAAGACAATAAAAAGAATTAAAGTTGTTTTCAATTAATAAAAAGGTATTTCCAGGGCTCAGATTTTATTTCTGTTCAGTCCCGAGGCATACGGCCTGTAGGGTTTCCCATACGGTCCGTATGGAACCCCGAGTTAATGCAGCAGCTATTGTTTTCTGTGTTGGTGCTAATGTTTAGGGTTTCTATCGACCAGATCTAGATGCCTAACCTCAACTTTCGCATTTTGGCTTAGCACTCGATTACCGGACTCAAATACTTCCCTCTTAGATGCGTTAAACCTCAACTTTCGCATTTTGGCCTAATTTATCTAAGTTACTTGTTGGTTTACTAAAAGTATCCAAGGACTTTCGCCTCAAGGAAAGTTTCACCTTTTGGGTACTCCTTGGTTTCACCCTATTTCATATGCTTTATTCAGTTGGATTAAATGTCATAGACTTGGCTCCTAACACATAGATGTGCGCATTCATCTAGAGGGATGACTAATCAATTCAAGCAAGCACAAATAAAGCAATCGAAATACTACTCAACAAAGTAAAAACAAAGCATTCAACACAAAATCCAAGTAGCAAGTAACAAAACCAAACTAGAAACTACATCTTACCCCTAGAAACAAAGTAAATTAGCTACTCATGTTCATAAGATAACACAAATAACAAGAAATAAAAGAGTTCATGACAAAACAGTGGAAAATCCGAAGATCCGTTGCAAACTCGCGTTTTTCACTTCTCTTCTTCTCTTCCTCCTCTTGTCTTTTGCTCCAAGAAAGGTTGTCCAAGTCCCAGTGGTGAATCCCATTTTTTTTGGTGAGGAGTATCTCCTTTAATGCCCCAGATCGCGCCTCCAGAGGTTTCATTTTCGGCCTCCTTGAATTAAGCTGATTTCAGATTCCAGTTGGATTTTCCCATTTAGCATCCTACGGCCCATAGGGAACCCCATACGGGTCGTATGCCTGTGTTTTGTCTTGGAGACTTGATGTCTCTGCTGTGGAACCTTCTGTGTAGTGGGGCAGATCCTGTACGGCCCGCACGGTATATCATATGGGCCGTATGAAAAATAGTCAGAACCAGTTTTTCGCCCTTTTTCCTGCAAAATACCAAACAAAACATAGCAGTACCACATTTCATCGAAATATAAGTATAAAGTCCACATTTATAGGCTTTAAAACACAGGTTTAAGCGTGAATTAGGGCTGTAAACTAGATATAATATGGAGATATCAAATCTCCCAAGCTTGAACTTTGCTTGTCCTCAAGCAAAAACTCTAACTTAGGTGTGGTTTGGTTGTTGGACTTATCTAAATGCAAGTTAATCTACTAAGAGAAAAATTTGCATAGTTTTGCGTTCGTTAGAAATCTATTAGAGTCATTTTAGATAGTGATTTGGTTTCCTTTGATCAACTTTGATTCACCCCTCAATTCAATCAATCAAAACCCCACATTCAAGAATGTATTGCTATTTGTAAGAACCAAGTAATCAAACGCATCAATAGTTCATTTTTCTACCAAGTTTATGCCCTCACTTGTGGTGATTTGTTTTCCTTTGATACCCCCCCCCCCAGCTTGGAACAAGCTTAGGTCAAAAAGTCGTGAACTACATGTGTTGATAAGTGCAAAGATTTTATTTAATTTTGGGAGACAAGCTCAAAGGCGCCCTAATGGACTTATTGCCAGTACTCTTATTTTCTCCATCTTTTTCTTCTTCTCTTTTTTTTTTTAATATATATATTTTTTATTTGTTTGCACATATCATGAATACACATATCCAATGGTATTCTCTCATACCAATGAATATCCCAACCTTTCTATTATTTTCAAATCTCATTTCTCTATTTTTACAAGGCACAGTTCGGTTTCAAATGCTTTCTTGGTACAATTCAATTCTCAATTCTACAAAGTCCGAAAACAAACTATCATATACAGTTCTTTCAATCAAATGAGTGGTTATTTCCAATTTCACAAATTCAACCAATTCACAACCAAAATTTCTCAATTTGGCCCCTAATTCACGCAATTCTTACAAATTAGTCCTCAAAACATGCAAACACAAAAACAAAAAGAACAAAACTACATGCAACTAAACAAAACAACTAATCACCCCCCCAAGCTTAGTCTAAGCATTGTCCTCAATGCTTCAAGACATGTAAGTAAGTAAACTAAGATAAAAAGATAAAAGCTGGGGTAGTGAAAACAAACCTGATCAGTAGTGATAGGAAACGCCAGTCGCGGAACTGGTCCTCGATGTCACCAAGGCGCTCAGCATAGTCAAACATGTGTCCACTGAGCTCATCCAAGCGCTCGCTATGAATGGCGGTGTCCTCCTGGATGGCCCTGATGTGACGGCCCTGCTCTAGCTGAGTGTCCCTAATGTCCGCCATGAGGGAGTAAAGATCCCTAAGAGATAGGTCTGCTGGGTGTGGGCGTGCAGACTGTGACGGAGGTGGCTGTGTGGAGGAGCTGGGGGCGTCAGAGGGCGGTGGTGGAGGAGCTTGGAGAAGAAGAAAGAAAGGCAGCCGGCGGTTAGGGTTTGGTTCTACGGGATCTCGTGCGGCCCGTAGGAGGAAGACGATAAGGTGGGGTTCAGTGGGTCAGGGGTTGTTAGGAGGCTGTCGGGTGGGGGGTATAAAAAGGTAGAGGGGTCAGATGAAGGGTCACAAAGAGAGAGAGAATCGCGTCCCTTCAGGTCTTGGGCCGAATGGATGCCCTACGGGCCGTAGAGGAACGGGTACGGGCCGTATAGGCGCCCAAAATTGATTTTCCTCCTGTCTGATCTGAATCGAAAATTAACTGAAAATTACAGAATCAAATTTAAACTAAAATGGAACTAAACATGCAAAATCTAAAACAAGAATATAAGAAATGACTAAACATAATGAAATTTAAAAGTGCTTGGGTTGCCTCCCAAGAAGCGCTTGTTTTAGGTCCTAAGCTAGACCACCTTGCAAAATTAGACTTCGATAGGAGCGGGGTCAGAAAGAAACTGAACACTCCGCTCGTTCATCAAGTGGTCAGCTACGTAGTGCTTGAGGCGCTGACCATTTACCTTAAAGGTCCCACTTTCTGTGCTCCAGATATCAACTGCTCCAAAAGGATACACTTTCTTCACCTGAAATGGGCCGGACCATCTTGACTTGAGTTTACCTGGAAAAATTCTCAAT